>CM039681.1:1623707-1718707 GCA_022537955.1 Schmidtea mediterranea | reverse complement strand
ATTATTATTTTATATAAATTTTCAACAAAGTATATAAAATTAATACTGAATAGAAAAAGTTTGTTCAATTGTGGTTCATAGTATAGAGGGATAGAACAATTGTAAATGTTTGTAAAAAGTTAAAGAAAAATTCTATATTTTTAAGAAAATATGTGCAAATAAATATCAAAACTAATTATGGCTCAAATGTGTGTGTTAAACCATCGATATGTTACAGTGTTTATGGAAAAACTTTAATGAAAATATGTGTTATTTTTCAACAATTTATGAAATATTTATTTTATGGCTAATAATGTGTATGTGTTAAATCATAAAAATAGTTCAATATTTATGTAAAGTTTGAGATTGTTAAGAAAATGTATATAATTTATGATACACACGTGTTTTTGATTGAAATATGTGTGTTTGTTTTACCGATATAAGAAAAACTATGGACAATTTTTAAGAAAATACACGTAATTTATGATTATCATGGGATTAGAATTTGATTAAAGTTGTGAGAAAGTTGTTAAATTTGAGATAAAACTGATTAATTTGTAAATAATGTTATTACTTTGAAGAAATTTTAAAATAATACCTTCAGCAAATTGGTAAGAAAATAGTAGTTATTGAGTAATACTTATTAAAATTACCAAAGTTTTTGACAAGTCTTGATAGGTCTTTAATAAAATTTGTTAGTACTTTGAATACGAATTTAAAAAAAAAAAAGTTTCAACACAGTAGCAAATCGTAAAGAAACTAGTACTTATCAGTTAATTAAATTAACTAAGTTGTAAAATAATTGAAAAAAATTTGTTAGATTTTTTAAAATTTTAAGATTGTTAGGTAATTGTTCTAGGTACTTGTTGAATAAAAATTAATGTATTTTATCAACAGCTCATAGTTTTAATCGTACAATTTCTCTTCATTCCTGGAAATAATCGTAAATATTTAAATTATTCAGAAAATTGTCAATAAAAAAACATAAATAATAGGTAACCAAATATTTTTAAATACTAGTCAATTTTAATTTTTAATTTAATTACAAATATAATAATAATAAAATAAATACTTGTATACAAATAGTTATATGAATCAATCAATTTCTTAGAACTAAAATCTTATCGATATATTCTGATTAACCTTAAATCAATGAAAAAAGTAACAATTTTCCTAAGTATTTTATAAATTCAACCAACTCAATTCCCTTTATAAAAAAAAAATACTATAAATTCGACTCTCAACCAATCATTCCTCTTCAAATGTCATTTTTCACTCCAATATACCAACTATATTCATAATTTTTATAAAAGCCTATCAAGTAGATAATATTTACCTTTTGAATACCAATATTCATTCCAGTAAATTTCTTTAGAAATATTATAAATTACTTTCTTGACCAATCATTTTCCATCAAATAACAATATTTCCAGCCATATTCAATATTTTTCATAAAAAATAAATCATAAAAATACCAATTTAGATAATATTTACCCTTTAAATAACAATATTTAACCAACCCAACCCCCTTAAAAATGACAACAAACTTGTTAATTGACTATTTCTCACTAAAGTAAATTCCACTCTAGACCAATCATTTCCCATCAAATAACACTTACCCCTACCCTACCAACCATATTCATTATTTTTTATAGAAATCACCCTTTAAATAACGATATTTAACCGACTCAGTACCTTAAAAATATCAACAAATCTGTTCTTAATCGATTATTTCCTTAAAATATCATAAATTTTCTTCTTAGCCAATTGTTTCTCACTAAAACAAAATAAAATTTACTCTCAACCAATCAATTCTCTTTAAATGACATTAATCCAAGCTATATTCATTATTTTCATAAAAAATCACCGACTTATATCGATATTAAACCGAATAAATTTCTTGAAATCCCCTTAAAATAGAATTCATCTCGTGACCAATCCTTTCCCCCTTAAAAGATCATAAATTCTCTTCTTAACAAATCATTTCTCTTTAAATGACAATATTTCCACTCTCTCAAAAGATTTACACACATATTGATATCTATCTGAACAAATCCCCCTAAAAATATTATAAATTCCTCCTCTATATTCTCCATTTAGAAAATATTTACCTTTGAACACAGATATTCAACCAACTCAACCCCTTAAAAATGGTAACAAACTTGTTCTTAATCGATTATTTCCTTAAAATATCATAAAATTTCCTCTTAATCAATAATTTCCCTTGAAATGACAATTTTCCTCACTGCACCAACAATATACATATTTTTTGTAAAAAAAAAAAAGTACAAGGTAAAATTTCTTTAGAAATCTATATTTAACCGAATAAGATCCTTAAAAATCCATCATTCGGATCATATTTACTATATGTATTCAACCAATCAAATTCCCTTAAAATTATCATAAAAATCATATTTTTACCAATAAAAATAAATTTTCTTTAGTATTACAAAATTGTTATCATCATTTTCCATCAAAAATCACCACAATTTGATTCTGGCAAAAAATTCTATCAAATAAAAAATTCATCAAAAATGACTTAAATCGAATAAAGTCTATGTTTCCCACATAAATTAAATTATTGTAAAATATATATATCATATTGCTCATTAAAATTAATCAGTAAATCAAGTATAAATTCAATAAAAATTACCAGTCAACCCATAGAGATAATTCAATGATTTTCATAACTATACTGATAACCACACTGAGCATCCCCTTAAAATTCTCTAAATTATACTACTTTTGTGATTGATATCCATGAAATCAATAAAATTGAAAATGAAAGTAATTATTGACCCCTTTATTTACACTGTAAAATCAATTAAAATCTTAGGTTTCACTAAAATATTTTTAAAAATTAACTGATTTAATCAACTATTTAAATAGAACATAAAATTATAATTAAAATATCATTATCAGTCAAATTTGATTCTAATTCTTAAATAATTATCTTAAATAGATGTTTCATAAACATTTTGATCCTAAATTTAACTTTTATTTAAAATAATCCTAAAATCAAGTCAAATCTAATAAATTTTCAAGAAATTAAGTGTCTAAAATAATAGATTTACCCTAATTTCTTCAATAATTTCATTTAAAACATAATCAAACCTTAAATTCATTAAAATTCAAAAGAAAACCATAAATTCACAAAGATGATTAAAATTTACTAAAATAAATACATCGTAAAACTAGATATCACTTAAATTATCATAAAATTTCCTTAAAAGCTCTAATTGATTTACATAGCCTAAAATTATTTTATTTTTGTCGAATACAAATTTTCAGTGAAGAAGTAATATTGGTAAGAGAGTACATTAAGTAACTAAAATCGGTGAAATTACTGAAAAAAGTGGGATAGTTAAAGATATCTACTAAATAGATGAAATATCAATTGCTATATTAAACACTTACAAAGGTAATATACTTTGAATGGAGAAAATATACATCGAAGGGGAAAATATTCATTGAAGAGAAAAATATTCGTTGAAGAGGAAAAAACATTCATTGAATAAAGAAAACATTAATTGAAGAGAGAAAATATTCATTAAAGAGGAAAGCAATCATTAAAGTGAGAAAATATGAATTGAAGCTAACAAATATTCAGTGAATCGAGAATTGCTTATAATAAATTAGTCGGTAAAATTTCTCAATGATGAGATGAAATATCAATTAAATATTGTGAAATACTTGAAATAAATGGTCTGAATTATTCAATGATCAACAAAAGCAACTTCCCAATTTCCATGTAAATAAATGGGATTTTGAAGATCAACCATAAATTTACTTGCTTGATTTTCCGGATGGATTAGTGGGCAACTATTACTCGGTAAAATTGTATAGAAACTCATTTTACTAGGTCTTTTGATGATATCCATGAGGGTTTTTGATATCCATGCCATTTGACATAGTATTGTTTATCCTTACCCACCATTTTAGTTTTCAATATTTTCTGAATTCTGAACACTGTAGGTTTGGAAATAACTTGTAATTCCTGTTCATAGAATTTCCCTTGTATTAAATTGTTATCACTATCTTTAATAACATACATTACAGGACTCTGTTTAGTATTAATTTTAGTAATTTGAAATACCTCATCACTCCAATTACTATCGAAATTTTTGATGAAAGGTGAAGCAGATATTTTACTAATTCTAACGTAATCACCAACTTTATATTTTGGTTTTGTAATAGCAACTGTTTTAGATCGTACTGATTTAGCTAATGTTTTCGAGCTGATATCTACGGGTCTCAAACCATTCAGACCTCGATGTGATGAATTATTATAACTAACAAGTATTTTCGGTAATACATTTATCCATATTTTATTACCTTGATGCAAGAAATATTTCTTCAATCTATCCCTCAATGTCCGGTTAAATCTTTCAACATGAGCGGCTTTGTATTGAGAATGTACAGAATAATGATTTATTTTGAGACGATCCAGGATTTGCTTAACTTTACTATTGTAAAACTCCTTGCCTATAATAATAATAATAATAATAATAGTAATAATTATAATAATAATAATAATAATAATAATAATATTAATAATAATAATAATACCTAAATCGGTTTGCAAATTGTCTGGATGCTCATTTTTAAACATTGAGTTAATTGCTTTAGATATTTCCTCTGCAGATTTTGTTTTTGTTGGTACACCGCGAGCAAAACGACTGAAAACATCAATACACGTTAAAATATATTTATAACCCTTGTTAATTTTCGAATACGGTATCATCTCCATCAAATCCATTTGCCATAAATCATTAATACCGAATGTTTTATAAGCTCTCGTTGGAAATCTTTTCCGCATTGGTTTGTTTAAACTGTACGCAAGCTGATCTGACAACCACTTTTGCGTTTCCTTTTTCGACTTTGGGACTCTTTTCTTTAACTTTGCCACTCCACCGAAACCTGCTTCGTCTTCTGGGTTCGTCCAAATCTTCTCCATTACAACAAGATGATTTAAATTTTAATTTAACATTAGGTAATGATTGCCCCATCGTTTATTGTGATAATAATGATAATGCTAATGGTAACATTGCTCCAATAAAACCACCTTGTTGTTTATATATGATTTTTCTCATTTGCTTACGATTTTTATTATTTACTAGTGATAACAAAGGCTTACGATGTTTATTCAGTACTAGTTTTTTAGAATTACTGATTTTAATTTTACCTCTGACTACTTTTAATAGAATTTTGAGTAAATCATCGACAACAAAAGTTGGAAATGATTGTAAAATAGACATTCTTTTCATACTCGAAGCCTTTAACAATGCATTAAAATATGGGAAACTCCTATGATTTTTTACAATTTTATCTGTTTTCTTACTCTTTTTAATAATGTTTTTCGAAATTAGATTCATTGCAGGGTAATTCTCGGTTATTAGCTTTTTAGATGGTGTATAACTAGTTTTTGGTGGAACTTTATTTATAGTCTTTTTAATATTATGTCTAAGTTTTCGGATATTTTTAAGCCTGGATTTCATAAACATTTTTACATGTTAAAGTTTTCAACTTTGTTTATATACCATGGCACCTTCTTTATTGAAAATATCTGTTTTTACCCGTAAATCATCGTTACATTGTTGTGTGAAATCAAGAAATATATATCCATGTGGTGATTTTGTAGCATCTTGAAATGCACTGATGAGAAAATTACGATTATTAGGGTATGCTTGTCGAGCAAGAAAATCAATAACTGTTGCATCTCTAGGATTCTTGAAAATAACTAAATATTGAACATTTAAATTCCTTGTTCGATGTGCACCACCCTGGTGAAATAGATTTTGAGTAATAAAGATCACAGTAACACCAACATGTCTACTGATTTTTGTGAATAAATTATTAAAATCCTTTTCTTTATTAGCTTCCTGATACAAATCATCAATAATGATGACATCACCTTTCCTTAAACGACTTGACCAGTTTTTATCGAAACCCTTTACTATTTTCATGTTTTTCAATTTACAGAAATTATCTTGAGTTAATCCATGTTCTTCATCTGCACCCCTATGCCAATAAATCTTGTTGAATTTTGTTTGAAATAAATTAGATTTCAGTAATTTACACACAAACATAGTTTTACCACTACCACTTGGGCCGACGATTTGATATACAGCATCATTTCTTAAGTCCATTATTAATTTGTATAATTATAGGTTTTTGTTTATATTATACGATTTAATGAACTCTTCCTAAAAATCATATATATAGATTAATATTTCATTATTGTTTAATTATGTTATCAAATATAAATTATAAAGGAACTTTTGATGTATCAAAAATGACGTTTCCAAATGGTAAACCCCAGCAAATTGTAGATAGGAGTGGAAAATACCCTATAATATTTTTCAAATCCGGCAAATGCAGAATCATGGGATGCAAGAAACCTTTAGATGTCAATAAATTACAATATAGAATAAAGGATCTTAAAATACAGTCAATTACAGTTACCATGGATATGGGACAATCTATCAATCTATACAACATGTCAACAAAATGTCTTTGTATGTTCGAGCCGGAATTATTTCCTGCATTGAGGCTTTTAAAATACAACCCAATGTGTGTTAACGTGTTTGCTAGCGGCAAAATAGTCATATTAGGGGTGCGAAATCTAGAGTACAAAAATATTGTTTGTGACATACAAAATGAAATCACCGGATTGGTTGATATCTGATTGGCTAATGATTGATTAAAACAAATTGCTTATTCATTTTATTTCATTTTTAAAATGGAAAATATTATGTATGCTATGCCAAAGAAAAATATCGCTGAATACGGTAAATTTATCATTTTTATTTCATTTTTATTTATATTTTATTTAGACAAATATGCTCCAATGCTAATCGAGCGTATTATTTATTACTATCCTCAAATAAAGGAGATTTTGAAGAATCAAGAACCTTCAATGCATCAACAGTTGATATATAATGAAACACGAATCGATATTTCAAATCTGATTAAACAAGCCCTTTGGGACAATGAAATAAACCGAACGGTCAAGGAGATGGAAACTGAATACCCCTGCATTCTGGGGTGTAGCTGCTGTGATTTCCGATATCAGCGCTATGTCGAATGGAATCTGACAAATTCCATACGAAATTTTCAAAAAATGCAACTTTTACGACAATAAATGTATTTTATTTTGATTGTTTTGGTAGTTTTATTGTTGGTAATAAATGTTTTTGTATTTTATTTTTGTTGTTTTGTTTTAGTGTTGATAGTAATAGTTTTATTGTTTTGGTAATAATATTAATAATAGTAATAGTTTTATTTTTGTTAGTTTTGGTAATAATAGTAATAATAGTAATTTTATTTGTATAGTAATAATAATAGTAATAATATTAATAATAATAATAATAATAATAATAGTAATTTTATTTGTATAGTAATAATAATAGTAATAATAGTAATTTTATTTGTATAGTAATAATAATAATATTAATAATAATAATAATAATAATAATAAAAATAATAATAATAATAATAAAACACGTGATGTTAATAATACATTTTATATAGATGAATGCGTAAAATCATATACAAAATCCACGAGTTAATTCACATACAGTTTTCCAGTCACGCACTTGTCTTGCACTTATCATGCACTTATCATGCATGATTCTGATTGGTTAATCAGTATCTGTCAAGGGTATAAAAGTGCGTCACCACATTATAAAGATCATAAATCAAACATGACCAAGAAAATAAGCGTCCAACCAGTTCAGATGTTCCACAATTATAAAATGTATTTTTTAAAGGAACCTATCAATATGCAATTGGCAAATCCGGTCAAACTCAATAAGACTCAATTTCAATCTCTTGCTGGCACTCTCTCAATGTTAGATATCAAGGATATTGATAATACGTTCAAAAAGATCAATTCCAATTTAAAATGCAATGAAAATGCGTTCTTCACGAGTCAATATACCAGATATTATGATGCATTTACAGAAATTGGATTCAAAGAACAGGAAAACTGGTATATAACAATAACAATCCAAGGATATAAAGCTGATCAAAATGATGTGCTTTCTCCAATCTGGAAAATTGTTACTGCTAGACTTTCACAGTTATTTTAGTGTTTAGTGTTTAATAAATGTATTAATGTTTCTTTGTTATTCTATAAACAAAATTATAAGTAGTTTTAAAATATTGTTAAAATGATGTCTGAAAAAGGTAAAATATAAAATATAAAATAATTAATTAATTTAGGTTTAGAATATTTAATAAACTTTTTGTTTGATAAACTTGAAGAAATAACCGGTGTAAAAATTAGAGATATGTTGACTCTAGTTGAAGCATTGAGTAAAGAATCGGATTGCGAATCTGAATGTCAGAGTGATGAAATTGTTAATGATACTGAAATTATTAATGATTCTGAAGAAATTATTGAGGATACTGAAGATACTGAAGAAAATATTAATGATGTTGAAGAAGCTACCGAAAAAGATGAGCCTACCGAATTCAAGAATTGTATTGATCATGTTATAGAAAATATTATGATAGAATCTTGTGGTGATGAACAATGTACATGTAATAATCAATAAATCTTTAAAATATAGTTTTTTATTAATAATAATAACAAAGAAATATTTATTAAAATCTACGATAAACTTTGTTACATAAATATAAAACAGATACTCCAGTGAATAGTTTTAATAAAAATTTGCAATTCTCGATATAAATATCAGAGCGTTTGGCTTCTGCGGCAACTTGAATAATAGCCGTCCATCCACCGTTTGATTCTACCCACGGATCAATTTTTGTTTCTATCACCTAAATAATAATAAATTAATAACAATATAAAGTAATATACCTCTATAGACCATTGGAAATAATTTTCATAGTCGGATCCAGATTTTAATATCATGTGTTTCATGTACATTAATCCTACTATTATTCGCATCCATTTATTATTTTCATCAAACATGTAACTAAATATTGATTGGAATGCCTTCTTTCTCTCCAATGGTGGCAAATTAAGAATTTTTTCATAGTCGAATGGGATGTCTTCAACGATTTTCTCGGTACGGTTTACCATAAATTTCATGTTTTTAATGATTTCATCTTCTTCTCTATTATTAGAGACCAGCTCATTCAACAAAGTTATAAAAAATTTAGTTTCTGGCATTTTATAAAAATACATGAAAGTGTAAGCTTATTTATACTATATTCGACCAATCAGAATCATGTAATACTAAGAAAATATGTAAAAATATATAATGGAAATGGCAATGATGATTTGTTGGCACTGTTGACTTCTTTCAAGTTGTTGCCACCACTGTTAACTGGGTGTTGTTGTAATTTCATTATACGATTGAACTGATCAGTTGTTTTATTAGAATAAAATTTTATACTATATTGAACTTGATTCATCCTTTTCTCATTAAGTTTACGATTTTCTTTCAATTCTAATACTGATTTTCTTAATTCATTTTTGATAGTACCAATGGTCTTATTTAGATATATAATATCATCATATAATTCGTTTTTAGCTCTTTTTAAAGTCTCATATGTATGTTCAAATCGGAATTCTAAATTACTCATTCTTTCAGATAATCTTTTGACTGGAGTTTTCAAATATCTAGGCCTATCTATCATATACAAAATATCCATCAATACAGCGGTATCTGGACATACACATCTTGTTGAATTTTTACCTTGAACGGTTACAACAATTGAGTTAGCCATATTAAAAACTAATAATAATAATAAAATTTCTTTAATCATTTTTAAATCTATATAAATTAATATTTATTGTTTATAGCTAAAGATGTGTGTGTGTGTGTGTCTCTAAATTAGTATAAAAGTAATTTTTATTTCATTTTTTATCATTAAAATGGTTGTACCGAGCGCAGTTCAAGCTATGAATGAAATTAAACATTACGGTAATTTATTATTAATATTATTATTATTACTTGCTTTTAGATGATTATTTTAAAGTTATTAAAGAACGTCTGGAATTCTATTATCCAGAAATACATGGAATCATGGATAAGCCGGCATCAATAATTCCAGACTTGATATTCAATCATACATCAATATGGATATTTACTGTAATAGATGAGTTCCTATGGGATATCGAACAAAACAATTTGTCAAAAGATATGGAACCCGAATACCCTTGTGGTGATGGATGTCATTGCTGCGCCGCCCGATATCGGAAGTATGTGGAATGGGCTTTGAATAAAGCTCTTAGACAATACTACTATAGTAGAATTGTCTCTTTATAATAAATTTGTTGTATGTCTCGGTTTTCAATATATAATAATAATATTTTTAAAAATAATAATATTTTATAAAATAATAATAAAATTAAATTTACAAAATATATACTACTTATAAAAGTAAGTAGATATATTATAATTGAAAAATGATTAAAAAATCCATGACCTTGAAAAAATATTTGTACTTTTCAACATAGAAAAAATTTTGAAAAAATTTTTGAATGACCTTGAAAAAATTTGTACTTTTCAACATAGAAAAAATTTTGAAAAAATTTCGAAAAATATTCTATCTTTTTTGGTCCAGCGGTGACATAGGAAATCGTGTACTTTTAAACATAGAAAAAATTTTGAAAAAATTTCGAAAAATATTCTATCTTTTTTGGTCTAGCGGTGACATAAAAAATCGTGTACTTTTAAACATAGAAAAAATTTTGAAAAAATTTCGAAAAATATTCTATCTTTTTTGGTCTAGCGGTGACATAGGAAATCGTGTACTTTTCAACATAGAAAAAATTTTGAAAAAAAAAAAATTTTTGAATGACCTTGAAAATATATGTACTTTTAAACAGAAAAAATTTTGAAAAAAAAAAAAAAAAATTTTGAATGACCTTGACCTTGAATGACCTTGAAAAAATTTGTACTTTTCAACATAGAAAAAATTTTGAAAAAATTTCGAAAAATATTCTATCTTTTTTGGTCCAGCGGTGACATAGGAAATCGTGTACTTTTAAACATAGAAAAAATTTTGAAAAAATTTTTGAATGACCTTGAAAATATATGTACTTTTCAACATAGAAAAAATTTTGAAAAAAAAAAAAAAAAAAAAATTTGAATGACCTTGACCTTGAATGACCTTGAAAAAATTTGTACTTTTCAACATAGAAAAATTTTTGAAAAAATTTCGAAAAATATTCTATCTTTTTTGGTCTAGCGGTGACATAGGAAATCGTGTACTTTTAAACATAGAAAAAATTTTGAAAAAATTTTTGAATGACCTTGAAAAAATTTGTACTTTTCAACATAGAAAAATTTTTGAAAAATGTATGAGTCATGGTCTTTGTTTCAATGACCTTGAAAATATATGATGAGTCATCCAATGACCTTGAATGAGTCATGGTCTTTGTTTAAATTTTTTGATGAGTCATCCAATGACCTTGAAAATATATGATGAGTCATCATATGACCTTGAATGAGTCATGGTCTTTGTTTAAAATTTTTTGATGAGTCATGGCCTTTGTTTCAATGACCTTGAATGAGTCATTGTCTTTGTTTTAAAATTTTTTGTACTTTTAAAAAATTTGTACTTTTGGACTTAGCGCGAAAAAATTTTTTCCCGGGGGGGGGTGGGGGGAGGGGGTATGTGGTCCAGCGGTGACATGGTCTAGCGGTGACATATCTATCTACTTCTGCTGCCATAAAATGCCTCTCGTGATAGTTTTGATGCGATTTGGCAGTTGACGTTTCCCATAGTAGAGCTGCTAGCTTGTGTTCATTGATTTCCTTGGTGAAATTGTCAGAGCACTCGATTTGAGATTTAAATTTTTTGAATCTTTAAAGTTAATTGATTTATCATTTAATATAATTAATAATCAATATTATTTAAATTTTTTGAAAATCGTTATTTTTGCAATTTTAATATTTTAATTAAATTGTTTATGATTTTAATAACTAAAAATCCGCGCATTAACTACATTGCAAATGAGATTTATCAGGAATATGATATAACTAGTAATTCAAGGCCATTCAGTGCTGAACCGTGATGTGAAGGATGGAATTATTCCTGGCAATTTGCCTTCCGTGTCCTCCTGGCAATGTAAATCAATTGTTTTGTAAACATTTCTCACAGTTGGCAAAAATTATATATATTTTATCTGTGATTTGATTGGATAAAATAATAATTATTATTTTTACTTTTGTTTTTGAATCGATTCGGCATTTTCGCTCCAGCAATAATTTCACTATTTCTGAATGACCAAGCCTGCTTGCAACATGAATTGGTCTCATTCCCTGCAATTTATTTATTATTCATTTATTTGGCAATGATTACTTACTGATTCGGCCTCACATTCGGTATTGCAGTTGCGGTCAAGCAATAATTTCACTATTTCTGAATGACCATAACAGCTTGCACAATGAATCGGTCTCCTTCCCTGCAATTTATTTATTATTCATTTATTTGGCAATGATTACTTACTGATTCATCCTGACATTCGGTATTGCAGTTGCTGTCAAGCAATAATTTCACTATTTCTGAATAACCATAACAGCTTGCCCAATGAATCGGTCTCATTCCCTGCAATTTATTTATTATTCATTTATTTGGCAATGATTACTTACTGATTTGTCCTCACATTCGGTATTGCAGTTGCGGTCAAGTAACAACTTGGCAACCGCAACAAATCCATCACGGCAGGCGATATGAATTGGAAAATATCCCTGAAATCAGAAATATTACCTCAATATATTCAAATTGTCAATCAATCTCACATAATAATCAACAATTTTATCCACAAATTCCCCCCTCAAATTATTCCTCACTCCCTCCGCATTGCCCTTCATCAAGTGCTCCTTGAAACTTTGATAATCTCTACAATGCAAATTTACCGACTGCCATCAAATTATAACAAAATCTCACCCCATCTCGATAAATATCACGTTTATTGGCTGATAATAATAAAATAAATAATAATTTATAATAATTAATCACAATAAAATAGAAATTAATCAAATATTAATTTAGTTAATAATTCAAAAATGTGAAATATAAATTATTTCAACTGAAATAAAAATCATTTATAAAAATAATAATAAATTAATTAACAATTTCAATATCAGTAATTCTTACTTCCTAAAACAATAATTTAAATTAACAAATAAATCACCAAGGCAAAATGCAAATCTCATGTGACTAAACAAATAAATCATAATAATAATTGAATAAAAAATTTTATTTTTCAGAAAATTATAAAAGAAAATTAAGTTTAATTTTTTAAATTTCATTTTACACATTTAAATTACATTTAAAAATTCAAATTCAGAAATTAGTCATTAAAATTGAAAAAAGAATTTTACAATTTAGATATAGAAATGAATCGGTAACAGCACGCAAACACAACACGCAGATTTAAAATCAAACCCATAAAACATCAAATAACCACTTTAAAATACGAGAAAGAAATAATTTAAATATATAATCGAAAACATAAAAATAAATTAAAATAATAACAAAATGCAACAAGATCCGCACGAAATAAACACAGAAATAACATGAAATCACAAGAATTTGATCGAAAATTGACAATTTAATTAAAAGAACAAGAGTTCATGAAAAGTAGAAGAGAAATTCAATTAAAAATTTAAAGAAATAATTTGTCAAATTAAATCATGAAAATAATAAAATTAGAGTTAGATTATACTGGATAAGCTCAAGGTCAAATTTTGTTTTACTACATTAAAATTTACAAGCAAGGTTAGGGTCACAGAACAGGTATATATACCGATTCATTTTCACAGAATTTTAACGTTTTTTAAACTTGAAAAACTTGTTTTAACTTGTTTTAACTGAACGAATCAGTTTTTGAACCAAAAAGCTCGATTTTACTTTGTAAGTTGACGATTTTCGAAAACTTTCTCCAAGCAGAGCACAAAAAATCTCAAGTGAGCTCTGCTTTGGCGCCTGCGTAGGGAATTGTTATTACGTATGTCGTGGGGCTAGTGGTATTCGTGACCTTGACCCCATAACATACAACTATTTCACGCCCGCCAATGGTTACCCGTTGCTAGGCAATGTTGGAACTGCAACTATTGGTCACAGGACCGCCAAAGGTGAGTTCCAATATCAGAACTGCTAAGGTCTGGTAATGATTGCCGGTATTCGTTCTGGTAACCACAACCTCCTACCCTGTCGGCATCAAGTGGACAGTATTCGATCACTGACTGATGTACTCCTAAAATCAATCTTCCCTGATGACGATGACCTAACTCCTCTCCACTCAGTCCGCACAGGATTACTATTCATCCCTACCTACGTGGATTCAATACGCCCTATGCTGATTTGTTCTCGGTATTCATTGTGTACCTTGGTGTATTCACGTGGACTTTTCCCGGCCTCTCTCGGTCTTCAACAAGCCCTCACTGGTGTGTCGGTCATATGCATTTGACTCTGGATTTCCCTCTGCTGAATAATTCTAGTATGATTTGTTCCCGTACGTCCAGCACTGGAAGAATGGATCCCTTGACTACTTGATTTTGTTGTATTCATGTTTGATTTAATTAAATTTCGTTTTCTGATTTGTACAGTATTTTATATTAATGAATGATCTCCTTGACAGATGAGTGCTACTTCTATTTTGTCGTTAACAAGATAATTTGTCTTCCTATTTTATTTCAGTGACTCTGCCAGGTTTTCCTGAATACGAGTATTATATTATGACGACTAAATTCATTTAAAGATATTTCTACGTAAATTTGGGTTTTAACTGGGATTTGAGTGAGTAATTGGGATATCGATCATCATCTAATAAGGCGTTCAATTTTAACTCCAATTCTATTCTCAACACCTAAAATTTGGTTGCGTCGCGCGTTATTTGTTCACTCGGTTCCTATTCGTTCCGTCGGGTCTTGTGATCCATTCGGATTTTAGTCGATTTACTCGTAAATTCATTGCATGTCGTTAGTTATAATACTTCATCCTACGTTAATTCTTGCTACTTTTAGTCATAACGAGTTAACCTTGGCCTACGTTTAGTTAAAGCTTGATTTACGTCTAGATATATTTAATTGCGTTTATTTTAACTGGATTTAGTGATGGGCGGTTGAATTTAGATTTTCTAACTATCTGAATTCGTCGTTGATTACATCTAGTTTGCATCTCAGTTGCTTTTATTTACTTTAATTAAATACCTTCGTGAGTTATTACATGTCGCCTTGCTGAAATTCTAACTATTATCGTTAATTTTAATCAACTATAATTATTCTCGTCATGTTGAGTTAAATTTTATTAGGTTCAGTTAATTAGGAGTTTATTTAGTTTGTTATTTTAATGAACTATAATCACATATAGCCATATCACGTCGAGTCATACTCGGTTACTTTTAGTTCCATTTAGTTATTTCTGTTTACATTTACTTACATTTATTTGTACTTATCTCAGATTAGTTAAACTGTATCGAATTACCTTTAGTTACATTTGGTCAATTTTAATAGATTTAGTTATTTTCGTCACATCGATATCGGGTTTCCACCTCCCGAACCCCTCAATTTGATCCAAAGAAACTTGTGTTCATATTAGATTTTACGAGTGTCCACTGGACTACTCGGTGTGATCAGTTTAGCCGATTTGTACATTTGATTTTAGGTCGATTTTTCGGGAGATGGGTGAAAGGAAACCAGCCAAAAATCTAGTTCCCGATCTTCCCACTGCCCCTATAGATGAATATAGTATTTACGTTCGAGGCTGTCGTTACGCACGACGGAACTCTCACGGGCACACGCTATAGGCGGAGAAACCGCACTTATACAGCGTGACTAGTTCTTTATCGAAAAGTTGTTGTTCACTAAGTGAATAATGCATTAATTTCTGTGAAAATGGATTGGTATTTATACCTATTCCGTGACCCTAACCTTGCGTGTTAATTTTTGTGCGATAAAACACAAATTGACCTTGATATTACTTTTCTAATCTTATTCTAATTTTTATTATTTTCTTAATTTTATTTGACAATTTATTCATTAACTTTTTATTTAAATTATTTCTGACTAGAATTATTCTATTTTTATTCGATTTATTCATTAACTCTTTCTTTTTCCGTAAATTGTCAGGTTTTTGTTTTGGTCAAATCTTTTGTTATTATGTTATTTTTATGTAAATTCGTGTAGATCTTGGTGCATTTGTTTTTATTTTTATTTTAATTTACTTTTATGTTTCTTAATTTTATATTTGTATTTATGTGTTTTCTCATATTTCAAAGTGGTTAGATGTTTATGGGTCCGATTTTGAAATTTGCATGTTGTGTTTGCGTGTTATCTTCAATCCATTTAAACAAAACTTTGTACTAGCCCAATAATGCCAATCGTATGCCAAGGATGATGCCATTCATATGCCAAATTATGATATGCAGATTACACTATGAATAAAATGCTTCAACAAACTATGTTTTATTTGAAGGTTCCGGCGTGAGCAACGCAGGAACCCGAACGTCAATATTATCCATCATAGGGGAACTCGGGAGATGTGACGGTAGTCTTTTGGCTACTCTCTAGTCACCCGTTTTCCTAAAAAATCGACCTAAATTTATATCACAATGGCTTAAAATCAAAACACCGAGTAGTCCAGTGGACACTCGTAATATTCTAACATCAACACATAGAAAGTACAACACCAGAACAAATTTTTGATTTTTTGCTGGAAAAAAAATTGATTAACGAAATGCAAAACTGTAAACATTGCGAGATCGAGATGAAGTGTTGTAAATTTCCGAAATCAGAATTAGAGAAAATTTGGCGAGGTATGAATGTAAACTGTGTGCAATATGAAGCTTCTCTCTCTGTTCTTCATTGTAGCTTCTTCCATAATAGTACGATTTCAAATTATAAAAATGCTAAAAATAATTTATTATATTTTGAAATAAACAAAACAAAAGGATATATCAGATCATGTTGGCGTTTCAATTAAATCAATTTGTAATATATAAAAGAAACTGTCGGTAAAGATTGAGGAATATTTTAGGAAAAACCTATTCGATTGGGTGGTAATGAAAAATGTGTTCAAGTCGATGAAACTAAACTGAACCATAATGCGAAGGCACATAGGTGCAGAGCTGCGATTGCTCCTACCTGGGCAATTACTATGGTTGATACTAGCACAACTCCTGCTCGTGGTTATGCTGAAATTGTTTCGTATAGAAGGTCAGAAACTGTGATACCGATCATCGAGAAAGTAGTTATAATCGGCTCCACGATCCAAACAGATGAATGGAAAGCTGACAATCCTTTGAGCAACAAGAATTGCTATGAACATAAAATATTACTCATAAATTTAATTTTGTAGATCCATTTATCGGGGTACATAGGCAAAATGTTGAAAGTTTTAATAATAAATTAAAATTAGACAAAAAAGAAACGATAAAAAGAGACGATAGGCCAAGATTTTTTATATTTATAGACATTATAAAGATAATTTCTTGAACAAAATGCTTGAGATATTAAAAATTATTGAAATTTTTGTGTTAACTTTTTTGTAATATATTTTGTTTGTTTAAAGTCCATTTTATATATTGTTGGGCCAGAATATAAATTTGTTTAAATGGATCGGTAATACACACGCAAATACAACATGTAGATTTAAAATCAGACCCATAAAACATCTACTAACCATGCTAAAATATATGAGAAAGAAAACAATTAAATATAAAATCAAGAAACCCAAAAGTAAATTAAATTAATAACAAAGTGAAACAAGATCCGCACGAAATAAACATAAACATAACACGAAAACATAAAAATTTGACCGAAATTTGACAACTTACCAAAAAATGTGAAAATCCATAAAAATCGAACCAAAATCAAATGATTTGAATTGGAAACAATTCAATTAAGAAATTAAAACTAAAATTGTCAAATTAAATTACAAAAATAATAAAATTAAGAATAGAATATACTTGAAAATCACAAGGTCAAATTTTGTTTTACTAAATCAAATTTAACACGCAAGGTTAGGGTCGTACAATAGGTATATATACCGATTCATTTTTACATAATTTTTACCATAAAAGCAGTTTTTGAAAAACTTAATTCAGTTTTACAAACTTGAAAACAGTTGTCTTGACCAGTAGTAAAACCAGGAAAATTTTCAATGTAAGTGGAGGAATGCTCGAAAACTTTCTCCACGTCGCGTCAATACAACCTCGTAAAAGCTCTGTTTGGGAATCGGCGTGGGGAAAGGGTGTTAGTGTCGTAATAAATGATGAATATACGATGTGAATTACCAAATGTTATTATATGCTAATAAAACTTTCACTATACAATGTGTTTGTCGAAATTTTTCCGGCCCGAAGCCACTCACGCACCGCAAGAAAGAAAAATCAACATACAATTCAGGCTGTGTAGGTGCAGTTTATCTACCAATAGCCTGTGCCCGTGAAGGTTCCGGCGTGAATAACGCAGGGCATAAACGTCAATAATATCCGTCATAGGGGAAATTTGGAGAAGGGGAAGAAGTCTTTTGCCTACTCCTCCACCACTCATTTTCCTATAATTTCGACCAAATTAAAATCATCGTACACCACGGCTAAAAATCATAAACATTGAGTAGCTCGGTGAGCACTCTTAAAATCTTAATGTTAACATAACTATCCTAAGATCAAAATCAAAGGGAAGGAAGTGGGGAAAGAACTCGGAAAAAATTGCTATGTCTAAACTGCTCTATCTATACCTTAAAATTCGAGAGTTTAATTATACCAAAATTAATTAATTAGGATGACGAAAAATCGGGGATCAAAATGCTTAAATGATGACGAAGGACCGGCACTACGAACATCAAGACCAACGGCATAAATTACCTCAACTCTGATAATAATATTCCCCGAAATCGTTACCATACCAAATTTAATCAAAGTAAACAAATAGCCCAATGCAATAAAAATGGCGTTGTTGTCTTAGCCAATGATGCTTTCGTCATAACCAGATCCCTGTTAATTTAAATAGTCTATTCGTCACGTGCGAAATTGCCCAAAGATAGAGATTAATTATTATCTAAAACGCCTGCCCCAAAACTATAATCAACCTCAGTAAAAGTAATAAAATGTAATAAAATGGTATTACTCACATAAGTCTGAAATAGAAATTACCCGCATTAAAATCAACCCAAGTTTATTAATGAATTATAAGTGCTTCACTTGGAGATATGATGAATTACGAACCTGAAAATAGTGTATTTACTACCGGAGAAGCAAATTGGTTTAGATGTAATAAAACATAAAATACAATCATGATCAGGCGAAAGGCGTTTCACGCCCCAAATCAATCGTTGTATATGATCATCCATTCAGAGACGCACGCTAATCAACCACAAAAAGAAAAACAACTGATATAACAATCAATACATAAAAATCACACTAAGTATATTAGACGATAATCATAAATGGATAAAGAATGGTGTCCAAACGAATAGGAGATGTAGATTAGGAATCCTTTGACATGGGTAAATTTTGAGGATATACTAGTAACACAGAGGAATTTCGCATCACGATGAGATTCCCATCCCACTTCGCCGCTAGATGCAGACAGGCACGTCTTGAAGCACATCAAAGGAGGACATACAAACAGGTAGAACGTGCTCGCCGTCAACTGGAGCAGATCAATGAGGACATCGCGGCTGGTCTGATTCCGAGCACGGATGGATATATCCCTTCCTATGGCATTTCATTCGAGCTAGATCACACCAGAGTGAATCAGCCAACCCAGGCCATGACCGTGTCCATGCCGAAGAAAGTGCTTCCAAGAGGAATGAGGACAGGAGCTGGAGATCGTGGGTCGGAGTGGGATCACTCTAACGCGCGCAGAACAGCAAGGCCAAAACCAAAAAACTATGATCCAAAGCCAAATTTTGTGAAATAAATATTTTGGTGTTATTGTTCATGTTCACATTTACCTTCTGATAGAACATTTTTCCCACACCAAATTTCGAGAAAAAACCATTTATAATTTAGATTAGGCTTAACTCATTTAGAATATAGTACCGTTAACAATATTTATTGTATACATAGACAAAGTAAACTGGTAATGACCTATTTTATTGTAGAGATGGATCCCTGTACGATATTGAATACGGCTCTCAAGAGTGCACGCCAGGAGAATACTGACTTCCATAGACAGTTACTGCAATTAACAAAGGAAATTCATCAGATAAAATCAACATGGATAGAACCAGCCAAAGCAAAAACCCTATATCAGCGAATGACGGCCGCCCAACGCGGGTGGGCCGAAGAGAAACGGTTGGTACAGGCCCTGAAGACTCAAATTCGCGAGCTGGAGGTGGCGCTATCGGCCTTCCAGGAGGGCCAAGCTGTCACTTACCCCCTGGTCTTTGCACTGGCGCAGTTGGCGTATCGAGCCTCAACAGATGCAACCAAACCCGCGGTAAAACCACCTCAACGTCGACCGGGAAAGATAGAGAGAGCAAAGCGACGGGCGATGCGACTTGCGGAACGGATATAATGATAATGTCATGATAAATAAATATATTAGAATAATTCACACATGATCATAAAGATTCAATCGAGGGATGGAAAGAATAACTGATCGGATGAGAGAAATATTAAAGTGAAAGGGACTAGGATAAAAATCGCACACATACCTTCTAACGGTAGTGCGTTGAACCCACCATGGGATCGGGCCTTAGCAGTTCCTATATGCCGCTCACCTTTGGTGATTCCATAACCAATTGGTTGCATTACCAACGTTGCTTGACAACGGGTAACCATTGGGGGTAGGACAACATTTTCATTTGGGGTCAAGGCCACTGGCATAATAAAAACCCCACATGAAATTTGGGGGCTCAGTCGGGATTGAAGCTTTGTTAATTGGAAAAAGCAAAACAACCAAGTCAAGAAATAACAGAGAGTTACGCCAGTACACCCTCAGCCGAGATTGAAATGATTTCTTAGCCAAAAATCAAAGAAAAACAAACCGAAGCAAAGGTCTAATTATCAAACAAGGAAATGTCGGGACGAAATTTCATCGAACCCCAGATGGACAATAAATAAGAATGACAGATGAATAAGAATAGAAACAAAGGAAAATGGAAAACGATCAACTTGACTACAAATTAAGAAAATATGTAATGAAATAAATGACTAACCCACCAAGTGAAAGAGAGTTACGTCAGTACACCCTCAACCGGAATCTGAAATGATTATTTGCAAAGAACCAAAGGAAACCGAAATAAAAATCTGAGAATCAAAAAGAAATCTCAAGACGACATTTTTTTGACAAACTTAAGTGATAACAGAGAACAAATAAACAGATAGTGGACAAACCAGAAGTGAACTTAGTAAATGGAATTTAGTTAACCTGGGTGAAAAAGAACAATGGAAAACGAACGACCAACTACAAAATTCAACGAATCATCATGAACAATTCATAATTCAATTCACAAAATCGTCGTGATCATAATTCATAGGGCATAAAACTTTATAGATTCGCATAGCAGTGACCGGGTAAAGCAATACGTGTACGTCGTCGAATAATTAATGAGGTCAGACAGAACAATCACTAGTAATAACTATCCGATAGTACGGTCCAAAGGTACGACACCCCAACTAAGAAGGTAAACGAGACCAAAAGTAAGACGAGAAAACAAGTCACCAGAGAGATAACGCACAAACGATACAAATAAATGACACATAATTAAAGGGTAAATATTGGGATAAATAAAACGGGGTAAGTAGAGGGAGTAAAGATAAACTATGAGAATAAATAAGACTTAAACGGGAGGAAAACCAATAAAACTAAGGTGAATAAATAAACGATGATAGGATAAATTAGAATAAATAATTATAAAGTGGTATAATAACTAAATTAATGAATGTTTTATAAGCAGATGGAATCAGCCTAACAAATAATAGCGAAATTGAGGAACATTTTGGATGTCGAAAATGATAACTTAGAAGAGCTGATAAACAAACAAAAACTAATGAAACGAGTTAGAGAAGACATAGCAACGATTTCAAACCTTTACTCTGACGAACTATGCATATTGATAAAATTGATTGATGTTGACCAGGAAGTAACAACCGAAAAAATATATGAAATTCTGTTCATGAGATTAGAAATAGTCGAATTTGGCAAAGAGTGGAATCAATGATGAAAAAAATCGAAACTATCGAGGAGGAAATGACGCAGATGACGAAGGAACAGACTAAAGCTTATCGAGAATGCTATATATGTCGAACAGAGGAGGCACGAGTGATGGTGATACCTTGCGGTCACCTGAGCTATTGCCAAGGATGCGCGCAGGAGTCGCACTGTATGCTATGCCAACGGAAAATAAAAGAAAGAATAACAGTATATTATCCATGAACTGAAACTGTTATAAATGTTGTGGGTTCTGGGTTTTAGTATTTTTAGACTATATGGTTGTTACCCAGACAACCCCATACAAATATGCTTCTGCTTGCCACTCGGCACCCGTTATTAGACAACGTTGGAACTGTGTTCGAGTGGGTTGACCATCCGCAAAAAGTGAGCTTTATTACTAATGCTATAATTGACCGGATGATCCTTGGGTTCAACGAGCTGCCGATAGAAGGCCTGTGATCGATTTAAATCCAGTAGGTCCCTTATTTATCGCATAATATTGCTTTCTTTTCCACCCTTCTCATCGAGTTATTCATGAAGTTCTTGTAACCCTCTTTTACCTATTTTATTGAAGTTAAGTGAAGAGAATTTGTCGAAGTCAATAAATCAAACGTTTATTAATCATTATTACTTAATCATTATTTATTAATCATTATTATTATCATCGTTCGGTGGCTCTCGCGGCTCGACGTCTCACACGCTCCGCTTTTCCTGGTCAATGCTTGTTAAATTTGGTCGCCGGCATTGTAGTGGATGTCGCCTCGCGGTAGGCCAGTTAGGGCGGTGCAAAACGAGAGGGTAGGTTACCGTGCTGCCTTTTTGGTAAGCCGATAACGCTACCTCAAGGCCGCGTATCTGAATCTTTTGCGCCTGGGTGAGCTGTTTCTCATCAGCCCACCCCCGGTGCGCCGTCATCATCTTCTGATAAATTTTCTTGGCCCTCCTGGTTCAATCCAAGTGGCCTTAATCTGTTGGATCTCCTTATTGAGTTGGGATATTTGTTGTAGCAAGTTCCGATTGGTCGCTTGGACTTGGTAGAGCTTGGATTTAGTGATTTGAGGCTATCTCATGTCAAAATATAGATTATTTGATAAAGTTAATTATATATACCGAGTTGAGATTATTTGTCGTGTCTCACCCGTGTGACGATGTTCCAGGACCTTATTGACATGTTTTTTGTCTCAAAATAAAAGAACTTATTGGTGTTACGTTTTAAGAGAATTGCTAACAAGAATTTATTAATGATACTACACAGATTATATCAGTCAACGTGAGTTAAACCGGGGATTCTCATTCCCATATTTTCGATTATTTCGGCTCCGCGCGTAGGAATAATCCTGACGACTCTCCACGTTCCTACACGTTTCTCCACTCTCGAGGGAGGACCCTCCGTGGAAGCACCACATTCATTGGCTCCATTCGGTTACGAAGATTCAGGTCATTGAGCTCGAGAGAGACATTATAGCTCGGGGCGTACCCATCGGTGCTGAGAATTCTGCCCTCCGCAATGTCCCTATTCACTTGGGCCAAGTAACGTTTGGCTTGGATGATTTGCCGTTCTGTTTCCTTTTGATGAGTCGCTAATCGGCCTAGTAGAAATTCTGCTTGGCCGCGGATCTCCTTGGCGGGATTTCGGTTGGGCTCGCGTTTTATGGGTACGTAAGGGAGTTCTACGTCTTCTGAACTCCCTTGGTTTCCAGATCTTGCTTCACTTACGGGGGATATCGAAAAACCCCGCATCCCACATCGCTTGTCTACACCTGGCTGCTGAGTTCGCAGGAAAACGAGCGATGACGCGGGACGCATCTATCCAGGAATCTTCTAAAGGATAAAATATGGATAATTTCTTCCAGTTATTGAGTGGTCGGTTAAGGAGGTCTATACATTTCTTTCTGCAAAATAATGTAGTGTAGTCGAGAGTGCCCTACGACGGTAAACGTACAGGGTCAAAGTTAGTCGAATGGAAGATTCGAATTGCTATCGTCTATAATATAAAGGGTAAATAAGTGGCGTAATTTCCTGTTAACACTTGGGATCAGGATTGATAAGGCATGCAATATAGAATGAATACTAAAATACTATTATCAAAAAATAAATAACGGTATTACCCCGCCAAGATCTATCCCCCTTTAGTGAGTTCTAGTTACTGTATTCTTAGAATATAGGACATTTTATTAATATATCGCACCCCTCATTATATGTTATCATATCTATATAGGAGAAAATATTTATTCAGATGCATATAATGATATTCAACGTTAATAATCAATTTCGATTTTCGTTTATTTCTAGATAGATTATTCAATTGGTGATACTAAATCCGTGAGTTACCTCCTAAGGAATCCAATCGGGGTAGTCGTTCAAGTTGCCTAACTAATTTTGATTTGCTGATTCAAAAGGATCCCCCTTGGGGTGGTCTAAGGTCTGACCCCTGCACTTTATAAAATTGTACCGTGGAAATCAGTTCCCCTTTGTATTTCTAAATAAACAACACTGTTAATGAATAATATTTTTTCTCCTTGCAAGATACCTTTGGTATTTGCTAAAGTGAAAACAATTTTGCGTAAGTTTATATTACCCAGGAGTTAAAGATTTAATTTGCTTTCCGTATCACTGAAAATCCTGGATTAGGAATATTTACGGGTACACGTCAATTACGGGGCGGTTGGCCACAAATTCAGGTCTAAGACAAATAATTATTTTATAAGTAGAAAATTAAACACGTCTACTTGGAATAACCTCAACATTATGGGCATCGGCCTAACTTGAGTGGATTTGCTATATAAAACAGGGAAATAATTTTTGTGGACACACGTACACCACGTAAAAGAACTCTTTAATAAAAAGTACACCTGAAAAGCCAAAATTATGTGTCGCGTCCATTTATTACGGACATGTATAATTATACAACTATGCGATTTGAGGATATTTCCGGCGTTTTGTTCCATCTTTTCATGAGTTTCGGGGAGCAAAGAGAAGCAATGTAAATTATAATTAATTTAATCAAATTCCAAATCTTTTAGAAACATTTAAATTGATAAATGGACTACCGGATATTGGGGGAAATGTGAAATAAATGCATTGAAAAACGTTATTTATAACTGAAAATTTTTACTTTAAATTCCCAGAAAGTTATTGGTGAACAAAACTATTTCAGAAGAGCTTTAAAAATGTTTATTTGAATAAAAATTTAATAAGTCTTAGCTTTCCACAAATGCCTTAAAATAAATATTAAATACGACAGTTTAATTTCAGTAAGGGAATTATCAACATTGAAAATTAAGAACATTTAGAAACTTTTAAAAATTCAAATTTCATTAAAAACATAATTTCTACATTACCAACTGCCCTGCCAATAAATGTGCTCAGGGCTACTGATTCCTGGCAGGACAATCAAACCCATGCGCACTGAGTAAAGCTATTATAACGAGGACCCAACTAACTATTTAACATGGATTCTATTAAAGCTCGAGTGATCTCGGATCATGACAGTTATTATAGTTTTTGGGCTTCATGGTAACTATTAAGCCTCCATGCTTTCCTTTGCTGATACTAATATTGTCGATCTGGCCGGTGCAAATCCACTCAATTGGTTAAAACAACATCTTGAGTGAGATTCTCCGGGCCATAATAGCGGGTTAGTTTAATTTTTGGTATTCGACTTAACATTCGTTTAGTTGGATGGTTTTCACGAGTATGGCTTATATCGATCACAATTTAATATGATTGAGTACTTCGTGACCTGGTTCCTATCGCGAGTTGTTAATGGTGGGCTGAGTAGTACGACTAAGTCTCGGAATTATAAGGGTTAATTAAATGGATCTATGATGATGAATTTACCTGCTACGGGGTCCTTTTCTCTGATGCTCGATTCCTCGGGAATTGCATGGTCTCGTACTGAATGTCGTGCCGTCAGAAATTTTCTTGTTTGACCTATGGAGTGACTGTATCTCGTATTTATTTGCAGGCGAGAATGTAAACAGCTACTGTGTGTGCCTATCCATACTTGGTCAGTGTCATTCGTTGGTGTGCCTACTTCATGATAGTGAGAGAGCTATTTAGGTATTTCATGTAATCAATGTTTCCTAAATGTCAAGTCACCATGTCAGTAGTGGGATGTGTCACCGCTGAATCAACCCCCCTGGGGGGGTAAAACATGTTTTTTTTCTAAGTCTAAAAGTATAAAAAATATTTAAGACCATGACTCATTCAAGGTCATTGGACGACTCATCAAACACTTTCAAGGTCACTGAAACAAAGACCATGACTCATCAAAAATTTTGTCAAGGTCATTCAAAATTTTTCAAGGTCATTGAAACAAAGACCATGACTCATCAATGATTTTCTCGAGGTCATTTAAAATTACTCAAGGTCATTTAAAATTTCTCAAGGTCATTCAAACAAAGACCATGACTCAACAGTGCCAACAAATCATCAATGCCATTTCCATTATATATTTTTACATATTTTCTTAGTATTGCATGATTTTGATTGGTCGAATATAGTATAAATAAGCTTACACTTTCAAATATTTTTATAAAATGCCAGAAACTAAATTTTTTATAACTTTGTTGAATGATCTGGTCTCTAATAATAGAGAAGAAGATGATATCATTAAAAACATAAAATTTATGGTAAACCGTACCGAGAAAATCGTAGAAGACATTCCATTTGATTATGAAAAAATTCTCAATTTGCCAACATTGGAGAGAAAGAAGGCATTACAATCATTATTTAGTTACATGTTCGATGAAAATAATAAATGGATGCGAATAATAGTAGGATTAATGTATATGAAACACATGATATTAAAATCTGGATCCGACTATGAAAATTATTTCCAATGGTCTATAAAAGTATATTACTTTATATTGTTATTAATTTATCATTATTTAGGTGATAAAAACAAAAATTGATCCGTGAGTAGAAACAAACGGTGGATGGTCAGTGATTATTCAAGTTGCCGCAGAAGCCAAATGTTCAGATATTTATATCCCAAATTGTACATTTTTAATTAAACTATTAACTGTAGCATCGGTTTTATATTTATGTAATAAAGTTTATCATAGATTTTAATAAATATTTCTTTGTTATTATTATTAATAAAAACTATATTTTTAAAGATTTATTGATTATTACTTGTACATTCTTCATCACCACAAAATTCTGTCATTATATTTTCTATGACATGATCAACACAAGCCTTAAATTCGGTAGGCTCAACTTCATCATTGATAATTTTGGTATTTGCAGTATCTTCAGTATCATTAATAATTTCATTATCTTCAGTATCATTATTAATTTCATTATCAATTTTTCCATCGTCACTCTGACATTCAGAATCACAACATGAATCTTCTTTACTCAATGCTTCAACTAGAGTCAACATATCTCTAATTTTTACACCGGTTATTTCTTCAGGTTTATCAAACAAAAAGTTTATTAAATATTCTAAACAAAAAATTAATTAATTATTTTATATTTTATATTTTACCTTTTTCAGACATCATTTTTAAAACTATTTTAAAACTAATTATAATTTGTTTATAGAATAACCAAGAAAACATTAATACATTTATTAAACACTAAACACTATACATTAAAATAATTGTGAAAGTCTAGCAGTAACAATTTTCCAGATTGGAAAAAGCACATCATTTTGATCAGCTTTATATCCTTGGATTGCTATTGTTAAATACCAGTTTTCCTGTTCTTTGAAACCTATTTCTGTAAATGCATCATAATATCTGGTATATTGACTGGTGAAGAAAGCATTTTCATTACATTTTAAATTGGAATTGATCTTTTTGAAAACCGTATCAATATCCTTGATATCTATCATTGAGAGAGTCCCAGCGAGAGATTGAAATTGAGTTTTATTGAGTTTGACTGGATTTGCCAATTGCATATTGATAGGTTCCTTTAAAAAATACATTTTATAATTGTGGAACATCTGAACTGGTTGGACACTGATAGCACTTATTTTCTTGGTCATATTTGATTTATGATCTTTATAAGGTGGTGACGAGCTTTTATACCCTTGACAGATACTGATTAACCAATCAGAATAATGCATATTTCTATTATTAATTATAACAAAGGCAGTGCATGATAAGTGCATGATAAGTGCATGATAAGTGCGTGACTGCATACATACACAAAACTGAATAAAGAAAACCCATACATTGAGTTTGTATATGATTTTATATACATCAAAATTTCTCATCTATATAAAATTTCTTTATATGATTATTATTAATATCATGTTTTATTATTATTATTATTATTATTATTCTATTATTATTCTATTATTATTGTTACCATAAATATAAAACTATAATAAATAAAAATATTATCAACAAATAAAATAAAACAAAACAACAATCAAAATTCTAAACATTTATTTTTGTAAAAGTTTCATTTTTTGTAAGTTTCTTACCGAGTTTGTTAT
Organism: Schmidtea mediterranea; assembly: GCA_022537955.1. Lineage (NCBI taxonomy): Eukaryota > Metazoa > Platyhelminthes > Tricladida > Dugesiidae > Schmidtea > Schmidtea mediterranea. Next base: position 1,690,180 of record CM039681.1, on the reverse strand, counting down.
ATTCCACTCAACATATCGCTGATACCGAAAGTTGCAGCAACTGCAACCCAGAATACAATGGTATTCCGTTTCCATTTCCTTTACCATGCGGTTGATTTTATTATCCCAAAGAGCTTGCCTAATCAGCTCGGAAATCATAATTCCTGATTCTTCATATATTGCCGGTTCGATCGTTGCTGGCTCCTTGATATTCAAAATTTCCTTCATTTGAGGATAATAATAAATAATTCGATCAATTACCATCGGGGCATATGTGTCTGAATAAATAATAAATAAAAGAAAATAAATAATAATAATTTACCATATTGACTGGTATTTTTCTTCTGCATATTTTTCTTCGGTGTAGTATTTTCCATTTTAAAAATGAAATGAAATGAATATCCAAGTTGTTTTAATCAATCATTAGCCAATCAGATGTTGACCAATCCCGTGATTTCATTTTGTATGTCTGTAACAATATTTTTGTACTCTAGATTTCGCACCCCTAATATGACTATTTTGCCACTAGCAAACACGTTAACACACATTGGCTTGTATTTTAAAAGCCTCAGTGCAGGAAATAATTCTGGTTCGAACATACAAAGACATTTTGTTGACATGTTGTATAGATTGATAGATTTTCCTATATCCATGGTAACCGTAATTGACTGTATTTTAATATTCTTTATTCTATATTGTAAATTATTGACGTCTAAAGGTTTCTTGCATCCCATGATTTTGCATTTGCCGGATTTGAAAAATATTATAGGATATTTTCCACTCCTATCTACAATTTGCTGTGGTTTACCAGTCGGAAACGTCATCTTTGACACATCGAAAGTTCCTTTATAATTTATATTCGATAACATAATTAAACAATAAAGAAATATTAATCTATATATATGATTTTTAGAAAGAGTTCATTAAATTATATAATATAAACAAAAACCTATAATTATACAAATTAATAATGGAATTAAGAAATGATGCGGTATATCAAATCGTTGGCCCAAGCGGTAGTGGTAAAACTATGTTTGTATGTAAATTACTGAAATCTAATTTATTTCAAACCAAATTCAACAAGATTTATTGGCATAAGGGTGTAGGTGAAGAACATGGATTAACTCAAGATAATTTCTGTAAATTGAAAAACATGAAAATAGTAAAGGGTTTCGATAAAAACTGATCAAGTCGTTAGGAAAGGTGATGTCATCATTATTGATGATTTGTATCAGGAAGCTAATAAAGAAAAGGATTTTAATAATTTATTCACAAAAATCAGTAGACATGTTGGTCTTACTGTGATCTTTATTACTCAAAATCTATTTCATCAGGGTGGCGCACATTGAACAAGGAATTTAAATGTTCAATATTTAGTTATTTTCAAGAATCCTAGAGATGCAACAGTTATTGATTTTCTTGCTCTACAAGCATACCCTAATAATACCCTAATAAGAAAACAGATAAAATTGTAAAAAATCATAGGAGTTTCCCATATTTTAATGCATTGTTAAAGGCTTCGAGTATGAAAAGAATGTCTATTTTACAATCATTTCCAACTTTTGTTGTCGATGATTTACTCAAAATTCTATTAAAAGTAGTCAGAGGTAAAATTAAAATCAGTAATTCTAAAAAACTAGTATTGAATAAACATCGTAAGCCTTTGTTATCACTAGTAAATAATAAAAATCGTCAGCAAATGAGAAAAATCATATATAAACAACAAGGTGGTTTTATCGGAGCAATGTTACCATTAGCATAATCATTATTATCACAATAAACGATGGGGCAATCATTACCTAATGTCAAATTAAAATTTAAATCCTCTTGTTGTAATGGAGACGATTTGGACGAACACAGAAGACGAAGCAGGTTTCGGTGGAGTGGCAAAGTTAAAGAAAAGAGTCCCAAAGTCGAAAAAGGAAACGCAAAAGTGGTTGTCAGATCAGCTTGCGTACAGTTGAAACAAACCAATGCGGAAAAGATTTCCAACGAGAGCTTATAAGACATTCGGAATTAATGATTTATGGCAAATGGATTTGATGGAGATGATACCGTATTCGAAGATTAACAAGGGTTATAAATATATTTTAACGTTTATTGATGTTTTCAGTCGTTTTGCCCGCGGTGTACCAACAAAGACAAAATCTGCAGAGTAAATATCTAAAGCAATTAATATTTTATTTAAAAATGGGCATCCAGACAATTTGCAAACCGATTTAGGTATTATTATTATTATTATTATTATTATTATTATTATTATTATTATTATTATTATTATAGGCAAGGAGTTTTACAATAGTAAAGTTAAGCAAATCCTGGATCGTCTCAAAATAAATCATTATTCTGTACATTCTCAATACAAAGTCGCACACGTTGAAAGATTTAACCGGACATTGAGAGATAGATTGAAGAAATATTTCGTGCATCAAGGTAATAAAATATGGATAAATGTATTACCGAAAATACTTGTTAGTTATAATAATTCATCGCATCGAGGTCTGAATGGTTTGAGACCCGTAGATACCAGCTCGAAAACATTAGCTAAATCAGTACGGTCTAAAACAGTTGATATTACAAAACCAAAATATAAAGTTGGTGATCACGTTAGAATTAGTAAAATATCTGCTTCACCTTTCATCAAAAATTTCGATAGTAATTGGAGTGATGAGGTATTTCAAATTACTAAAATTAATACTAAACAGAGTCCTGTAATGTATGTTATTGAAGATAGTGATAACAATGTAATACAAGGGAAATTCTATGAACAGGAATTACAAGTTATTTCCAAACCTACAGTGTTCAGAATTCAGAAAATATTGAAAATTAAAATAGTGGGTAATGATAAACAATACTATGTCAAATGGCATGGATATCATAAACCCTCATGGATATCATCAAAAGACCTAGTAAAATGAGTTTCTATACAATTTTACCGAGTAATAGTTGCCCGCTAATCCATCCGGAAAATCAAGCAAGTAAATTTATGGTTGATCTTCAAAACCCTATTTATTTACATGGGAATTGGGAAGTTGCTTTGCAAGACTTTACATTTGTGTACAATACATTCCCATTTTATAGTCATTGTAAAATCAGTTACATGAAACGTGTACCCAAAACCTGTAGTGGTATTTTCTCAATCAATAATTTTGAACGATATTGTCATATTCTGAATCAGATTTTAGATGAAAATTGTGGCATGTTTTTCAAAGATGGATTGAATGTTAGTTGTGATTTTAGCCCATTTACAATAAAGTTTGAAAGTATTGAGGATGCCAAGCGAATGGGTTGTGATAAGCTTAGCATTGTTGTTCCTGGAACTGAATACCTAATACGTTTCAAAACATTTGATGAGAAAAGTGTAACAATCGAAAACATCAAAATATCTGTATCATATATTAATGAGGTGGAAGATACATTTACATTTACTAAAGATTTATATATTGAAACACTTGAAGAATTACATAAATATATTTCATTCAATTGTTTACATATATTTAAAACTATTGAATTTGTTAAAGATGGAATATGTAAATTCAGTCTGAATAATAACATTTGTGAAATTACATTTGATAAAAATTTGGCTAATACATTGGGATTAGATAAGCAAACATATAGGGCAAGTGCTTTTGGTGTACGCAAACCAAAAATAATAAAACTTCATAAGCAAATGTTCATATATACTAACATCATCGATCCTATAATTGTTGGTGATTCTTTGGTTCCTCTTTTGAAATCTGTTTGGGTTGATAAACATGACCAGGATGAAGTTGTCAGTATAAATATCGATAATCCCATGTACTTACCGGTATCAACATCATGTATAAACAATATAGAAATAAATATTCGTGATAATAGCGGTAAATTTATTGAATTTAGTAAAGATACAAAAACTCATTTGACATTATATTTTCGTAAATTAGATGGCCAATAACGATATTATTAGTATGTATAGTAGTAGCCAAAGTGGTGGCGAATTACCATATTTTATTGGTAAACAGTATGGATCGGGATGGTTGAGAACTATTGGTAGATTTACACTTCCTATTCTTAAACGCCTTGGTAGTTTTGGTATGAAAACCGCTAAAGATGTGATAATGAATGAGCAGAAAATATTACCATCTCTGAAATTAAATGCATTATCCGAGTTAGGGAAAGTTCTACCTAGTGTTGCATTTATGTTTCAAAATAGGAACCAGCACCTGCTCAAAAACTTAAAAGACATCATAATCATCATATAAACAAACGAATGAAAAGACATGGAAATTTATTTCAAAAATGATTTGTGGTAAATCTGAATTGTGCTTATTTGATAGACCATCTCCCCAAGCAGTAGTTGAGATTTAGATTTGAACGATACATTGTTAACTGTTCAGATCAAAGTTGTAGATAAAGATAGAAAACCGTTGGGTGAACCTAGTGATGTACTACCAAATAATTTCTTGTTTCATACACTTTTTAAAGATGCAGTTCTCGGATTTAATAATATCAAGATTGAGGGCGGTAACAGTACATATATTCACAAAGCTCTAATAGAAACTATTATAAATTACAACAGCGATACTAAAAATACATGTTTAACTCCTATGGGTTATGGTAGTGATGACGATAGGAAAAAGTGGATTAAGGGTTCGAAATTATTTACCATGTGCTCATCATTACAACTCGATTTTATGGATCAACCGAAATATTTACTCACAGGTGTATATGTACACATTAGATTGAAAAGATCAGAGTCGACATTATCACTAACAAGTGCCACCACAACACCAATTCTTCAATTAGTTGATGCAAAATTATTAGTGAGAAGAGTTCGTGTTGAGCCTTCTGTATTAGCCGGTCATCAACTGGGGCTTAATTCTAAACATTCAATATATCCATTGAAAATATGGGTTATTTGGATAAAAACCTTAATTGTGGTATAACTCTTAAAGATTTTAAAAACAAATATCCATTTTTACATTTGTTTTGACACCCTAATTTGATTTAAATCAGAGTCAATTACCTCAAAATGGAAATTTACGATTAGATATAAAGTTTGCTAAAGCTACAACTGATCCGGTGCATGTTTTAATATATGGAGTATTTGAAAATGAGGTTCAAATAACTGCAAACAGAACAGTGTTGGTATAAATGTATAGATAATTTATGATAATTTGTCATGGAGTAAGTTTTTAAAATGTATTATTAATACTATTGATGTAGTTCTGTTCAGGTCTATCGAATTGGAAAACAAATACTAGGATATGAATTTTTATGGGTTTTTCCTCTTGATAAAATTCCATATTTACGAAATAATCAAGCCATAATCGTCAATACTCAATCGTCTCATCTCGGTGGAGAACATTGGTTAGCAATATATATGAAACCTAGCAAGATATTTGTATTTGATCCTATGGATTTCTATTATCCGGCTTTAATGGTTTCAAAACTGCAAACAATGGGTAAACCTATTGTATATAATAAAACTATGTCAAAAACCATGGACTTTAACATGTGGTCAACATTGTTTAGCATGGTTATTATCCAAGCGATTTGATGTATAATAAATGTATTAATGTTTGTGTTATGTTTTATTATTATTTTTATGTTTTAATTATTATTATTATTATTATTATTATTATTATGTGTTTAATTAATTAATGTTAACAAAGCCAGTGCATGATTAGTCCATGATAAGTGCATGATTTACAAACACACTGCATGATCATAACGTGATTTACAAAGACACTGCATGATAAATGCATGATTAGTAACAAGGAACACATACATATGTAATTTGTATGTAATTTACAAAGAAATCACATACATACTTTTGTTTGTATGTGAATTACAAAGAAATCACATACATACTTTTGTTTGTATGTGATTTACAAAGAAAACATACCAACACATACCAAAAATCTCTCACCTATATGTGTGTATTGCTTAAATGTGATTGGCTAAATCCTGAAAATATTATTCACTTTATAAACATATGCAAATTTAAAATCTGTCACAATTAATTCAAAAATTTCAATATGGCAGGACAAAATAATATTTTAAGAAGTCTTCTAACTTCATCCATTGGTAATTTTTATTTTTTATTTATTATTTATTACTATTAATCTTTTAGTAAATTTCGACTGGTTCGATGTAACCGAAAATGAGGATCTTTTGGATTTGGATGACGTTTTGGTAAAATTTTATTTGTTTGTTAAATGATTTTATTAATATTCTTTTAGATCGTAATAATAATAATGTTGAAAGAATTATTATTGAAGATACTCCCACTTCAATTAATGAAGATGTTAATGTGGTTATATCTATCGGTAAGTTTAATATTTATTTATTTTCAAAATATAAAAAACATTTCAGATGATGATGATATGATTCCGGCAACTTACCCAATAATTATTTTGGATGATATAGTGGATGATGTCCCCACTTGTATTGATGGAGATGATATAGTGGATGATGCCCCCACTTGTATTGATGGAGATGATATAGTGGATAAGGGCACCACTTGTATTGATGATGACGATTCATCTGATGATGATATTGATACAGATTTATGTTAGTAATTTATTTATTTTTAAACTTTATTTAAATATATTAAATCATTATATTTTTAAAAATTTAACGAACTTAAATAAAATTTTGAAAAATTATGAAAAGTAGAAGATTTTGTGAAAAGTTGATTATTGAAGATTTTATGGAAATTATTTAATAGCGAAGAATTTATGAATATTTTATGAAATCATGCAGAGTTGATTCTTGATTAATTCTAGGAAATGATTTCTGTAAATAATAAAAGGTTGTTTATATTAAAATTTAGGTTAATAAATATCTATTCTTTATTAATAATAAGAAAAAAAATAATAATAGTCTACAGCAAGCATTGAAAACGATATTCATTTTATATTATAATAATAATAATACTTATTTGATGTGATAATAATAATCTGCAGTGAGCATGCAGCTATATTTTGAAAAAATGATACTTATTTTATATAATAATAATATTTTATGTGATAATAATACTAATAATAATAATATTTATTTTATATGATGATAATAGTCAACAGTAAGCATGTAGCTATTCGCCCTATAATTTGCTAATAATAATAATCTGCAGTGACATGCTATTCACCCTATAATTTGAAACATTTATTATTAACATGTCTTTATGTTATAAACTTGCAAACCAAATTTTCCCCAATTATTCGTTTATCAGGTCATCGATATATTCAGACTCTTTCTGCTATTGCATCTAAAAAAGCTATTATAAATGTTAAAAATACTGACGATAAATGCTTCCTTTATAGTATTCTGGCAATTCTTAAAAAAGATTTAATTTTAGAAAATCGGACTAGACCTGCAAAATACACCGAGTTTTTAAACGACTTAGTATATGACGAAATTACGGATTGTCCAATGAAATTAATAAATATACCCAAATTTGAAAAGAAAAATGACAGTTTAAATTTAGCAATAAACGTCCTTTCTTATACTCCAACTGTGATAATTGACGAGGTTCCTGATAGTTATGTCTCCCATCATCCTCATTTAAGTATAATTCATCGTTCAAAGGTCATTGGCGGAACACCTGTTTATTTGCTTTTATTAGAGAAAAGTGATAGGAATCACTACACCGCGGTGAGTAATCTGAATAAATTAATGAATTGTCATCAGAATCCTGATTGTCCAGTTCAGATTAGATGCGAATGGTGCCCACACTGCCTAAATGGTTTCAGGCTGGATAATGCCTTTAATAAACATGTAGCTCTATGCGCTAAAAATCAGACGGGTACAACCCTTTACACATTACCCGATAACAAAAATTTAAAATTTGAAAATTATTCTAAAACCATCACTCCTCCCTATGTAATTTATGCCGATTTCGAGTCGGTTTTACCACCTGATGTTAGACATCACTAAATTCATATGCCTAGTTCAGCAGGCCTTTTAGTAATAAATAACTACACAAAAACACAACAATATTTTGAATTTTATGAACCTGACTGCATTTCTTTATTTCTTAAAAAAGTAGAGGAAATTGCTGTCACAATTGTCCTACCTTATTATGATGTTGAAGGGGAAAAGTTGATAAGTTTTATGTCTTTCGCTGAACAACGAGAATTTAAATCATGTAGAGCTAGAAACCGATTGTAAATCCTGCTAAAGACCATTGTCACTTTACAGGTAAATATCTTGGTGCAGCGTGCCGAAAATGTAATTTTGTAACCTATTTTGTAACCTAAAAATGTAACCTATTTTTAAAAATTAAATAGATAAAAATACTGACTTGCGAGCAAATGCAGTTAGCGAGATATATAAAGATTTATTTAAATTATATAATAACAGCTTGTACGGTAAATCCGTTGAAAACCTTAAGAAGCGAATGAATTTGCGACTATGTAATTCATTTGAAATGTTAATTACATATTCGTCAAAACCAGCATTCAGAAAAACCATCGAAGTTGATGAGAATCTGTTTGCCGCGCATCTTAATAAGGATTCAATATGTTTGAATAGGCCTAGTTACATCGGACAATCAGTACTAGATCTATCCAAAATACGGATGTATCAGTTGCAGTATATAGAGCTGCAAAAGTATAGAACTATTTATAATTGTGATATAAATTTAATTGCCGGTGAGACGGACAGCTTCTTTTTAGAGATAAAAAATTTAAAATTAGATACTTTATTAAAAGCGATGATTTCGGATGACCTTTTAGATACATCTAATTATGACCCCTCTCATCCTTTATATTCAAGATGACTAGCATCCGTTATAGGTAAGTTTAAGGATGAGAGTAAGGGGGAAGGGTATAGTGAGTGGGTTTTCTTGCGTCCTAAATGTTATAGTTTATTGGGAAATAAGTCGACTATGAGGGCTAAGGGAGTAAAATTAGCAGGTAAAAATATAAATCATCAATCATATTTAGATTGTTACAATAATAACGAGATTATTTCTGTACCTCAGACTAGAATAGAGTCCCGGAATCATCAGCTTTTCACTTTTAAAAATAGTAAAATAGCGCTAAACAACCATGATAATAAGAGGGCATTGGTTGATAAAAATGTTAGTTTTGCCTATGGACACTATAGAGGGCTTGATGCAATTAATAGTGGTCATAGTATTACAAGAACACAGCAATTTCAAGATATATTCAAAGAAAATCTGGCTCCTGATTGATCATCAATTTATCAGACGAACAATTATGTGAATTTTGTATATTATATATTTTTGTATATTTTGAATTTTGTATATTATAGAAAATAAAATAATAAAATTGTACGTTTACTTATTTTATTATGTTTTTGATTATTATTAGTTGCTTTTTATATAAAGGGTTATAAAACATGTTCACAATAGTTAAATTTCGATTTTATCTGCATTATCAATGTAGGATTGAATAAAATCTCGATATTTACCATACACATCCAGAATACATTTTATTTAGAAATAATATGCAACTAAATAATTTCATTATTGACTTATTGATTAATTTATTTTTTAGTAGTAATAAATAATCATAGGTTTCTGTCAATAGCCTATCGATTATTAAAAATGTCTGATTCCATTTAATTTTGAATTCCGCTATCTTAATTTAGAAGATTAATATAATAAGAATATTAATAAATAAAAACTTGTAACAATAATAATAATAATAAAATATTATTAGTTAAAACATTACTTATAAAAAATAAGTAATAGAATAAAAAAAAAATTAATAATTAAAACACTATTTATATGCGCTGCCCGATATCGGAGGTATGTGGAATGGGCTTTGAATAAAGCTCTTCGACAATATTATTATATTAGAATCATTTCTTTATAATAAAAGTTTTTGTCGTACATGTCTTGGTTTTTTATTATATATTAATAATAATAATAAGTGATAGTTAAAACATTACTTATTAAAATAAGTAATATAATAAAAAATTAAAAAATATTATTAATTAAAACACTACTTATTTTTTATAAGTAGTTATTTTAAATTTAAAATTTTTTAAAAATAATATGACCTTGAGAAAATGTGAATGACCTTGAAAAAATTTGAATGACCTTGACAATTTTTGAATGTCCTTGACAAATTTTGAATGACCTTGAGAAATTTTTCGATGAGTCATGGTCTTTGTTTGAATGTCCTTGAGAAATTTTAAATGACCTTGAAATTTTTTTAATGACCTTGAAAGTGTTTGATGAGTCATCCAATGACCTTGAATGAGCCATGGTCTTTGTTTAAATGACCATGAAAATGTTTGATGAGTCATCGAATGTCCTTGAATGACTCATGGTCTTTGTTTGAATGACCTTGAAAGTGTGTGATGAGTCATCCAATGACCTTGAATGACTCATTGTCTTTGTTTGAATAACCTTGAATGAGTCATGGTCGTTGTTTGAATGACCTTGTGTGAGTCATTGTCTTTGTCTTAAAGTTTTTTGTACTTTTAGACTTAGAAAACCTTTTTTTTACCTCCCCAGGGGGGGGGTTGATCCAGCGGTGACACGATCTAGCGGTGACACATCCCACTACTCATATCTTTCCCCGTGTGGTAATATGTGGCATTTTATTTTGTGATTTCAATTCATGAAATTCCGTCACCCAGATTCGACAACTGACCTTAAATTAAATAAAGTTGACGACATTCACAAGGCGATCACAAATTTTCCAAAGTAGCACTACGGGGAAATCGATTCTATACTTTAAACGATGGTAGGTTTAATATTATTATTATTCTATTTAATTTTTTCCCTCTTAGTTTGTGAACGAGAAAATTTTATCACTCCATTTACGTCCCTTCAAGATGCCTCCTATGATATATGATTGGATTATTTTCTCTCGATCTAAAGGGTTCAGATATTCGGCTTCAAGGGCTATTGGAATCAAGACCGTGTCATCATCGGCTACTTTTATTTAATGGTCTCTGTACTAAAAGAAAATTCGAGAATCTCGATATAGCCTCATGTTATTCTTGCAGAATTATTCGTTATCAAGCTATACGAGAACGACGACCGATTCTCCCTAGTGGGTCAATCTGTCTCGGCAGTCGTTGTGACTTATTATGGATCCTATGCGTCATTATAAAACTTTGGCGGTAATATATTGTTGCCGGCGGCTTTCCGCTGTTAGATAAAAACTCTAAAATTTACTTGTGACTTTGTTTAGTTATTATTTAGAATTTAGTATGAATAAATTTTGGTCGTAAGCGATCGCAGTTTTGATTTTTTGTTAATTTATAGTTTGATTTTTGGGGTGACGATGCAGTTTGATCACTCAATGACTAGTCCTGGCTATGGTAGTTAGGGTAATTATTCGAATTTTTTTTATGATGTTTCAGGTTAAAATCTTAGAGCCTTTAGTTAAATTATCGAATTTATTTAACTCCTTATAGATCGCATCAAAAACGACGTTCGTATAATTCATTTGGCGTCAGGTTAGGTTTTTTGCTTTTGGCTAATTTATTCGGTTCATTTTAAAATTTTTAACAAAGTCATATCAGAAATCTTTTAGATCTTTTAGTGCGTTCCTATGATTTAACTACGTCAGATTAGAATTCTCGAATTTTTTAGAAGTCATAGCAACAATTGTTATCGATTTTTTCTGATTTCCCCTGTACCCGACCCTTAGTTGATCCTAGTCACAATTGTGTTTATATTATAATTACGAGTGCCCACTGGACTACTCGGTGTCTTGATTTTTAGCCGTGTGTGAGATAAATTAGGTCGAGTTTATGGGAAATGAGCAACGACAAAATAGCCAAAAGATCATTTCCCCTTCGCCCTTTTCCCCTATACGGAATCATATTGACGTTTCAGCTCCTGCTTTCTCACGCCGGGGCCTTCACGGGCAAGAAATCATTGGCGATAATACACGTACTTACACGATTTTGATTGTATCTTTGATTTTACTGACTTGTGATATGTTTCGGATGTGGGCCGGAAATATTTTTAAATAAGCATTGAAGGAAAAAATTCCTGTTCATTTATAGAAATATATATTTTGCATTATAATACATCATGGTTGTTCATAAAATTCGCACATAGCATATCATAACTTCCTCTCCCCACGCCGAAATCTAAGAAGAGCTCATTCGAGATTGCTAGGATAAAACTTGGAGAGAGTATCGAACAATCTCTCACTCATATCAAATTAAAGATCTCCACTGATTCTGGTTAAGACTAGTTTCAAGTTCTGTAAAACTAATTAAAATGGTTAAAAATTATGAAAAAATGAATCGGTATATATACCTATTTTACGACCCTAACCTTGCGTGTTCTTTTTGATTTAGAAAAACAAAATTTGACCTTGTGATTTTCTGGTATATTTTAATCTTTAATTTTTTTATTTTGAAATTTTATTTGACAATTTTTCTTTTGCATTTTTAATTGAATTATTTCTAATCCAAATTATTTGATTTTTATTTCATTTTCATGAAATTTCGCATTTTTTGTTAAATTGTCAAATTTCGGTCAAATTGCTAGGTTTTCATGTTATATTTATTTCGTGCGGATCTTGTTGCACTTTGTAATTATTTTAATTTATTTTTGTGTTCTATAGTTTTATATTTAATTGTTCTCTTTCTCGCATTTTGGTATGGTTAATTGGTGTTTTAATAGGTTTGAGTTTGAATCTGCATGTTATGTTTGCATGTGTCTTACCGATTCATTTAAACATTTACAAGGCCGTTTGTGTTCTGGCCCAACAAATGTCATAAAATAAATATGCATTGCTAGCAAATGAAATAAATATGCATTGTTCGTGCTAAACAGAGGTAAATAAAAAAAGTAAATCAAACATACGAAAGCCGAATCAGGGAAAAATTAACACCACATGCACAGAGATACACAGCGGTGAAATCGGAAAGACCGCATAATTTGAGTAAAAAATTTCGACAATCGAGATTCCTAGTGTAGAAATTTTGCTGTTTATCTATATTATACTGAGTTAGGACGAGGAAAAAACAATAACCTGAGTTATCAAAACAAAAGTACGCTCACACAAGGGAAACCTTGATCAACCCTACTGAGAAAGGAGATGGTAGGCCAAGTCGCAAATGTCAAAGAGCAGCAGGCGAGAGATTGATCACCTCTTTTGGGAGATTCGTTGATGCGATTAGCAAAAATTTTGATGGAGGAAGTGAAGGGACGAACCGAGAGGTGAGGAAAAATGCGCATGATTTAGATGTAAGAGAACTTAAAGTCTTGTAAAGGTACCTAGGAACATTTTTTCTCTAGCTGGTGGTGAGGCACCAGAGGACAGCGGTGGACTGTCGTGTTCAGGATGTTATCAGCCAAGGGGTTGGTAGCGCTGAACCGCTCGATACACAACCCGAATACCACACCGAGTATTAAGGACACCAAGCGGTAGGTAATATGTGAACTAACCGGTAAATGGTTCATACTCGAAAGGCCTACTAAGGTAAGAACCCACTCAGCCAAGTAGAGCTGGAATCTGACGGGAGCGGACGAGTAGTTGACAGAAATAATTAGAATTACCGCGCACATAGATCGCTTATTTTTCTTTTCACTATTCAGGAAATCAAGTAAACCAGTTTTGGAACTTGTTTGAACGTCTAAGCATTTACATTTTTTTAATATTCTCCGAGGTACACAAACCGGATCCCACACCGAGTACTGAGGGAATGTTTTTTATTTTTCCCATCGAGGAGTTTGGTACAATAACCTGGATCCCACACCGAGTACCGGAAATCCGAGTGGCGGTGAGGTAAGCGTAACCGGACAAATGCGCTACCAACAGACGACCATGGATTGAGCGTCAGTGTAAGGCATCAAAGTTGTCCAACAAACAAGTCACACAACAAACACTGACGAAAACTCAACTCCGATGAGATATTAAAAGCCCTGGAGTGTCAATTGAAATAAGATGCCGAAGGCCCCAGAAAGCTAACGGATATGATAAAGGCCCATAGAGCGCTAGCAATTGAAGATTAGGCCAACGATTTTAATAAATCAGGAGACATAGGAAAAATAATTAATGGATTGAATAAAGATATGATTGTAGCGATTATATTTGATATGATATAGACAATTGATACGACCATATAGATGATTAATAAGACTATATAGATAATTGATACGAGGTCGATAGATAATTGTTATGAGGTATAGATAACGAGGTATTGCTAACTAATGCGAAGTAACAAATAGTGGCGAAATGACTCACTCTTGTTGGGCCAGAACACATACGGCCTTGGAAAATGTTTAAATGGATCGGTAACACACATGCAAACATAACATGCAAATTTAAAATAAACCTATTAAAACATCAATTAAACCCTATCAAATATGAGAAAAAGATAATTACATATAAAATAATAAACATAAAAATAAATTAAAATAATAACAAAACGCAACAAGATCCGAACGATACAAATACAAACATAACATGGAAACCCAACAAATTCGACCGAAAATTGATAAATCAATAAAAGTTCATGAAAATGAAATTTAAATCAAAAATTTTGAATTAGAAATAATTCAATAAAAATTCTAAATAAAAAATCATCAAAATAAATGAAAAAATAAAGGTTAGAATACACTAGAAAATAACAAGGTCGAATTTTGTTTTACTACATCAAAATTAACACGCGAGGTTAGGGACAGAAAATAGGTATAAATACCGATACATTTTCACATAAAATTTAACCAGTTTTAACCAAAAACCATTTTTCAAACCAATTTTGAAACAAAACTTTTGTAAATTCTTAAAAATCTATTGTGGATTTTTAGGTGAGCAGTAGTTTTATTTGGAACCTCTCTCTCCACGTCCCATCCTCGCAATCTCGGTAGAACTCTGCTTGGATGTCGGCGTGGGGGGAGATGTACTTTTATGAAATTTTTTATTGGATTGATTTGGTCAAGTAATTTTGTATTTTGTTTTTAATAGATTAATAAATATTTATAATTTTAAAATCGAATTTGTTTTCATGAAATTAATTAATTTATTTGTCGAAATTTTTCCGGCCCACAGCCAAGACACATCACAAGTCAGTAAAATCAACATACAATTCAGATTCGTGTAAGTGCGTGGAATATCGCCGATGATCTGTGCCCGTGAAGACCCGGCGTGCGGAACGCAGGGATCGGAACGTCAATATTATCCCGTATAGAAGAGAGGAGAAATAAGGAAGGGGTCTTTTGGCTACTTCCTCGTTTCTCGGTTTCTTTAAATTCGACCTAAATATTTCACACATGGCTCAAAATCATCACACCGAGTAGTCCAGTGGGCACTCACTAAATGTAATATGAACACAAAATGCGCCTAAGGTCAATTAAGGGAAGGTGACGGGTAATTAATTAAAAATGAAATCATTGCTATTCATTATAAATTCATGTTATTAATTCATATTATCAATTGTAAATTCATATTATTAATTATACATTCATATTACCGATTATAAATCCATATTATAAATTCATATTATTAATTATCAATTTATATTATTAATCATAACTATAAATTCATGTCATTCATTATAAATTTATTAGTAATTATCAATCCATATTATTAGCTATAAATTCGTATCATTAATTATAAAATCATGCGATTAATTTTAAATTCGTATTATTAATTACAAATAAAGTCACCTTATTATTTATAAATTCATATTGTTAATCGGAAACTCGTATTATTAACCATAATTATAAATTTATGTTATTATTTATAAATGCAGGTTATTAGTTATAACCTCAGGTTATTAATTAAAAATTTCAGCTTAATGATTGTAAATTACGAAGTGTTAATATCGACTAGGTTAACCCTAAATCCGCCCGCGACAATCAAAAACTTACAGCAGCCAAGTCATAATAATTGCGATAAATTTAAAGACCCTAGTATCAATGATGAGTTAAACTAACAAATGACCAATAATATTCGATTAGCATCCATCAATGTCCATAATGTAGGATTGGAATAAATCAATAAGAGTTCACATAAAAAGGCGAGAGAAAAATCCAAAAATCACCCAGAATCTTCAAAATCACATTGTCCAAGACCAACCTCAATATAATTCATAACTCCATTGAACATCGAGAGAATAAAAATTATAAATTCGAACTAAAATATAAGATTATAGAAAGCAATTCGATAGCGTGTTAAAAGTTTCAAATCCAAAGTTATGAGTCTCGAATTGCAACACCCAACTGAATAACATCTCGCCCGTCCCGAAGAGGATGAAATTTCAAACCTGCCCATAATTATTCTAAATTATGACTTAATTTAACTTGAATAAATCAAAATTACCGAACGTTAAAATCCCGATAATATCAATTAATAAGTAATTTCCCTGAACAAAATTCCATTAATAAACCAAGGTCAATCTCCCAGAAAAATAACTAACCCGTTAACAGGGAAACCGCCAAGACGGCCAATACCATTGCCTAGCCAACTTATGCCCACTACCTCAACCATAACCACCACATTTTCCCCCAAGAATTCCAGTACAGATCAAGTAAGATTAGACCTAAAAATGAATGAAATATAATGTTAATCGAGAACAACATAAACAGGAAACTTCTTAGAGAATAAACTGCGAATTCTTACCTTAATAAATCAATAGATAATTACGACCCAATAAAGTAAACATTGATCAATAGTCACCGATCGCACCACAATCCGAATATGGCAGTACCATTTAAAGTTGGACATTGACACACCGGTCCGGTTTACAAATCGGATACCTCACCATCGATTTGTTTATTTGCGTTTCCGACTATGTAAATGTGAAATCAAGAAATTACGAAACCAATCAAAATGATATTAAAATTCCCCGCCGAATGACGAATATCGCGCACCTTCTTAGATAAATGCGATTATATTAAAGTGCTGCACAAACAATAAACACCCGCAATCATTTGGATATAAAATCTCACCCGGTGTCATTAGATAAGTACTACATTAGAAGATGAATCCACAACGAGTTTCTCGAAAAAGAAATGCTTCGACCAGCCCATCTGG
Organism: Schmidtea mediterranea; assembly: GCA_022537955.1. NCBI lineage: Eukaryota > Metazoa > Platyhelminthes > Tricladida > Dugesiidae > Schmidtea > Schmidtea mediterranea. The sequence continues at coordinate 1,673,231 of CM039681.1, read as the reverse complement.
CGAAAGATCGGTATCCGATTCCGACCGACAGATCATTGGAAGTTCAGATCCGGATCTTATTCCTATCCAACGTTGCCTAGCAACGGGTGTCGAGTGGTAGTCAAGGTAATATTTATATGGCGTTACCGGATGACAATAAGATGGTTTAAACGAATAGGGGAACCCAGTAACCCACCATATAAAGAAGATATCGAAACTGGCCGGATTGCTGCCGCCTATCGCCACCCACGGTCACGTAGACCCATGCACGGAGGTACCAGTGGGGAGACGGGTGAAAACAGGAAGGACTCTCGGATGGCCGGGTCTAACCGGGTTCGCAATACTAAACGGCCAGTAATGATTTTTTCGAACTGCTCCCCGGAGGAGTGGGTAGCGAGAGGATTCACTGACACCTGATGCTGGCATCCTGAATTAACCTTGTTTTATTGATATTTTCTTTGTTATGAAAAATAAATAATTAGTTCGGTTAGCAATCAATTTCGTTCTGTCTGATGCTATAATAATTTGTCGAAGAAGTTTTTATTTAATTCCCGTTATACTTATTAGTCCTATGGTAATAGTTACCCTTTTGATGTTACTAATTCCAGAAACGGATTCACTGCAAATATTACGAACGGAACTGGCCCTGGCACGGCAAAACAACAAGGCCCTATATGATCAGATTATCCAGCTGACTCGAGAAGTACACCAAACCCGAGCTACTTGGGTAGATCCAGCAAAAATAAAACCCCTACACCAGAGACTCACAGCTGCTCAAAAAGGATGGGCAGAGGAAAAGCAGATAAATCAAAGTCTGCGAACACAAATACGAGGACTGGAGGTTGCCCCGTCGGCCAGTCAGGAAGGAGCGGCCGTTACTTACCCTCTCGTGTTCGCACCAGCTCAGTTAGCTTACCGGGAGTCGGCAGCTACTCCAACCTCGGTCTCAAATCCAGCAATGACAGCAAATGTTAACTCTCGCCCAGGACGCAAGGAAAGAGCCAGGCGCCGTGCCGCTCGATTGTTAGCTCAACCCAAACCAAATTCAAAGGCGTTGTAACTCGTGAATAATATATGTTTTGTTGTCTGATGGTATTAATCTATATGTATGGTAGTCCAGAAATCACGGTAGAATTCCTGTTATTTATTAAACTCCAATGCTAAATGCATGACATGAAGGGACCAATTAAGGAAAAAATCAAGCATGTCTTCTAACGACGGCTCGTTGGACCCGAGTGTTGTCCGAGCAATTACAGTATTAGCAATAGTGCTCACTTTTTGCGGACAATCCACCCGCTCAAGCACATTTCCAACGTTGCCTAGCAACGGGTGTCGAGTGGTAGTCAAGGTAATATTTATATGGCGTTACCGGGTGACAATAAGATGGTTTAAACGAATATGGGACCCCAGTAACTCACCACTCTACTGATTTCATGGAAAATAAAGACAATTCAAAGTTATATTTAGAACTCGTCAAAATCGTTGACGAATTTCTCTATCAAATGCTGATCAAGCAATATTTTCACATAACACGAGCCGTCACCTATCTAGAAGCAATGATGGAATCCAGTGGAAAATCTCGAGAAGCTCACCATTTTTATCTGGATCAATTTATGATCTTTAAACTCCGTGAGAAGATTCCTCAGCCCAATTTCATTCGTAACGAGTAATGAATCCTTACTGAGACAGAGCAAATTCTCAATTAACATTCCTTCAGTTTTTTGATTTGTATTTTCTAATTGGAACTTTGCCAAAAGCAGGAAAACTTGCTTGGCATTATTATGAAGGCTGGCGCTTACAGATTTCAACGATTCCAAGCCAACTGAGTTATTCTGCGATATAAAACGCGAGCTGCTGTCGCTCGTCTCCTGACAATACGGCAGTAGCGTTGTCCAATCAAAAAATACCCAAAATATTTCAAACTTGCTCAATACTGGAAAGGAAAACATGTTATCGATGCAAATTACGCGTGAAGCGCTTATTAAATATTGAAGATGATTTGGTTGTCATGGAAATATTTTATGATTTGACCTATATGAAAATACGATGGAAACAAATTACTTTTTGGTGGTTGCTATTAACTACCAAATAATCTTTGTTAAAAACCAATATAAATTTCGGTTGCTATGGCACCGTCATAAGTTACTGTGGATATTAATATTTACCATGGAAATATAATTCGATTCGACCTATTTAAACAAAATCATTTTAAAGTGGTTGCTATTAACTACCACATAAACTTGGTCAAAGAAATAAAATCCATTAAATGTCGGTTGCTATGGCATCCCTATTAGTTACCGTGGGGAGATTTGTAATAAATATCTAATGAAAAATCAATGCCAAAATATCGATGAAAGATCCGTCGAGCGAAAATCTCAGCAAAATGACGAGAGAAAGAGAGGGAAACAAGTAAAATCGATATTATGCTTACAGCGCTCGGCGAATCTGTGATCGACAGTGGCAAAAATGGAAACATTCGGACATTTAGCGAGAATAACAAGCGAGTCGAGTGACGAGTGAATCGCCAGCCGCTCGATGTTGCTGATAACGAAATATAATCGATAATTGTGGCGGGATTTGCAGCTGAGGGAGTCCCGAATGGCGGTTGCTAATGACAACGGCGATTTGCCCTGGGTCGGCGCGGCCATTCCCAGCGAGTCGATCACGTCATTGAATACCTGCAGGAGGAGACAACAACAGTAACAAAATGAAATCGGGCGTCACGAGGGCACCCAAATCGCAACCTGGCACAAATTGACGGCACCATCGAAACCCGGAATCACAATGCAATTCTCGCAGGAGAGAAATCGATTGGCAAATCGCTCCATCAGGCCAAGTTTCGATCCGAATCCGTGAGCAAGCACATTGAATCCGTTCCTAAAATCATTATCGATTATTCCAACCAATCAATCAATCAATCGAAATCGGCATTTGATTACCGCAACAAATTGAAAACCTCCGCAAACGATTTCTCCTCCAGTTCTGCCAATCTCGCATTTATCTGCTCCGTGCAAGCCGCGCGCGGCAATTTCGGCATTAATCGAATCGCTTCGGCAGTTGTCAATTTGGATTCGCCTAAATCTGAAAGAGATTTCTTCGAAGAAATTATTCGAGTTTTGTCGGAATGTTGAGAGAAATATTGATCAATCCGACATTTCTACTTGCTGATAATGTTTGCGAATGAAAAAACAAATATTTATTACTAATGAAATTTGCTTGTGAAAACTCAGTTGCAAATCTTTAACTTCATCGGTTAATTTGGTGCTAGCAACAACTGGGAAATCCATAATATCTGAGTAGTATGCATGTTTTCCTTACTTTTATTAGAATTATCAGAAGCCTTGTTATTGTTTACCATCACTGATTTGGAACGAGTTACGGCATCTGGTTAAAGCAACATATTTTAAGCTAAACGAGAAATATTTAAAATTTATATTACTTTTAGGTATGCGAAAACTAGAAATTCTTTGTATATTGTCATCTTAATTACAGTTTATTAAATTATTTTTAGATAATTATATAAAAAATACTCTTATTCATAATTAAATTAAAAATTGAAGTTTATTTTTAAAAGCTTAATATTTAAACAATACCATTCAAATGACATCTTTTTTATTAAATATAATGCCATTTGAAAATTTAAAGAAATTTTTATAACAATATAGTAATAGCTTATTAAATTGAAGAATTGTAATTAAATAATTATTTTTTAAACCAACAATAGAACTAAATTTTTCTTCTGAAGTATCTTCCAGATATTTTAATATAAATTATCATGTTATAATGAGAAAATTTCATTAGCAGAATAGATAGACATCAGTGAAAACAATAATGATGACTTGACCATGTCATAAAAACCATTCTTAACCAAATTTATTATTATAATGCCGCATTTATTCTGTGTTAATTAAATTGAACATACAATCATGTGAAAATGAAATAAGAAACCAATTTCTTTGACAGAAACCGATAAAGCAAAAGACATAAATGAAACAATAATGACTGTTTGGCCATAACATAAAAACCATTGTTGATCTAATTATAATTATTATTTACCACAAAATTTACCACTTCTGTTGTCATGATATTTTTTTTAAGTGTTCTTATTTTTTTAGGTAAAATAATAATAACTATTTTAATGATATATACTATATTGGTAATAGGTCACCCGGAAGTTTCGGAACAAATAACATGTAAAGCTTCAGGAGTTTCTCCAGATCCGACAAACTGTCTAATTTGTGGGGTAAGTACATATGTTATCACTTTTTAGAATTTTAATAAGTATTATAGAAACAAACTCAAGTTACCAACGGCCAATCTCTGATAACGCAAAATTGTTTGACAAGCAATTCATCGAATGGATGCTTTGTGGGACAAATGTCATCGTTTGACAATGCGATTACTATTTATTCAGTTTGTTGTTTCACAAATCTTTGCAACTCATTTGCAATTTTTTCTTTTTCCCCTTTGTTGATTGTCTTGTCTATGATAAATCAATTGTTTTTGCGGAGATTCACCTAATTGGGATTGGACTGAACTCCGAAATGGGATAAACTATTAATTTGTTAATACGAGATCATATCTATATTTAATACACCTTGAAAAGTTTGTTTTTATATTTTTCTTTGTCATCCTTTAGAATTGTAGTGACTAAATCACATTTTTAAAACATAAAACTAAAATATAATTGAAAAAGCTTTCTATTGGCAACTTGAAGGTTTATAGACGAATGGAGGAGGGATTAACTTTTCATAGACTAAAACCTTTATAAAGAGATTATATGGCGATATATCTGATAACATCTGCATTATGAACACATTCAATGGTGAAATCGTTGAAATTTATTCAAACATTGTAGGTAGGAAAATGAATAATTTTCTAAAACATGCATTAAATTCCAGGAGGATCCTCCCCAATAAACTTATGGAAATTCAAAGTATTATGAAAAGCTCTTGGCAATTTTGCTATTTCAAATCAGTAAAATAAAGTGAATAAAGGAAATAGCGTGTAAGAAATAAACAATGAAAAGACAAAACTTGTAAATAAGAATTTCGCGAGACATTCAACGAGGAAAAGGAATCAAAATCCAAAATCTCATTTTCACGATTTATATTTCGTATGTAAATTAATGACTCGACAAATGTTACTAGATATTTGAGTATTAACCGATAAAATTACCACTAAGGGTTATTTTGTTTGCCGATTCCAATTAGGTCACTTGCAGCCTGATGTCTCACAAATCTACCATTTTGCTTTTCTCGAAGGGAAAAATGTTTGTCAGTTAATAAATTTTTACTTATTTTTATTAAGCATTTGCTACAAATATGATGTTATTTTGACTTATTATTTGATATTGGGCTGTTAATAAAGGTTGTCACTGTCAGGACTTATGCGGTCACTGTGTACAATACAAAATTAACACTATTTGCTATCTGCCAACTATTGAAACAAAATATTACCTGCGGGTGCAGACCGGATCTAAATCGATAAATAAAATTACAGTTTATATCAAATAAATGTTTACTATGCGGCAATCATTCAAGTGAATATTTTTAGAATGCTTTCAAGACAAAATGACCAGAAAGATAACATTTAAGTATGGAAGTCAATAAACGGGCCGACCTAGTAAGCATTTGCTAATGTAAAGTGAATTCTCAAACAAAATAAGGGAGAAATTATTACAAAAGTAAAGAATATCAATTGTGGAAATGTGTGACTCGACAAGTGTTATGAGGTATTAGAGTATTTACCGATATGTAAACCGTTAACGGGTGTTTCGCTTGCGGATTCGGCAGGCATTGCATACGCTGCTGAGCCTGAACCAGCATTCAGGTAAGGAAAACATTCCATCTGACTCCTTCAATCCAGGAGAAACAAATCAGAAATTTCATTTCAAGTAAACAATTGCGACTAATCTAACAATCCTGACCAAACTGTAAATGGCGAGGGCAAAGGGGGAGGGAGACCTGCAGATGCTATATATGATCAGCAGTCAATGTTGTTAATGAATTGAATAAATGGCTATTCCGACTGAGATAGGGCTGACAGCAGGTATAATGATGGTGCCAAATGCTTGGCATCACGGGAACTTCATTACTGATATTTACTAGTAACTAGCTAGAATTGGCCTAGAATATACTGATGTCACCTTAGCAATGATGGACTGCACCAAACACCAGCTAGCAGAGCATGTGATGCCCCCTTCCCCCAATGTAGCACACCACATACAAATTCATGCCAAATAACAACGCAGATAAATCAAAACTCAAAATGTACATAATTCAGAATGAAATGATCTCATTCAGATCGGGCGATCCGAGTTGAATTCTGAATATTGTTAGACGACGGGGAGAAGTTTGGAACCTCAGGCAACACCGGTAGTGATTCAATAGTTGGCTGTCTATCATTCAACAAATCCATCAGTTCCTCTTCTAATGCAGATGGCTCGTTGAGATTGATATCACCGATTCCACCAATGGACGCGTTGATCTGAAATATGGAATCAATTAGTCATCATAAAATCTATGTATAATATCAATAATAAACTAGATCAAAATCAATAATGATCTGGATCAGCATCAGTAATGATCAGGATCAGCATCAATAATGAACTGGATCAACATCAATAATGATCTGGATCAGAATCATTAATGATCGGGATCAACATCAATAATGATCTGGATCAACATTAATAATGATCTGGATCTACACTAGTAATGATCGGGATCAGCATAAGTAATGAACTGGATCAGCATCAGTAACGATCTGGATCAGCATCATTAATGATCGGGATCAGCATCAGTAATGATCGGGATCAGCATCAATAGTGATCTGGACCAACATTAGTAATGATCTGGATCAACACTAGTAATGATCTGGATCGGTAATGATCTAGATCAAAATCAATAATGATCTGGATCAACACTAGTAATGATCTGGATCAACATCAGTAATGATCTGGATCAACACTAGTAATGATCTGGATCAACATCAGTAATGATCTGGATCAACACTAGTAATGATCTGGATCAACATCAGTAATGATCTGGATCAACACTAGTAATGATCTGGATCAACATCAGTAATGATCTGGATCAACACTAGTAATGATCTGGATCAACATTAATAATGATCTGGATCAACACTAGTAATGATCTGGATCAACACTAGTAATGAACTGGATCATAGCGGAAATAACCAATTAACAATAACCTCGTCATTTTCAGCCATTGCGTCACCAAGCTCGGCCATCAAATCTTGGACGTTATCCAGAGTGACTGCTCGCGATTTCAAGGTACCGACAGCATTTCTGAGCGCCGCCAGCACCTCCATATTGTCTGATGAGGCCTCGATCCCGATCAGCATGTTCTCAACATTCTGCAATTGGATCCGTTTTCTTTCTAGAGCTTTTTCTACCAATTTGCCTCTCTTCAGGTGGTTTTTGGCCTCCTCCTTCCTGCATAGCAACGCTAACAAACAGAATTGAAACATTAAATCTCACCTGCCAGATCGCAAGCTCATCCTAACTAGCGATTTGATATTCTCAATTTTCTCCTCAATCTTCATTTGATCGGCCTCGAGTTTGCGAGCGAGCGCTCTCAGCTGCACCAATCCATTGATCTGATCAATCACCCGCTGCTCGAGGCCCCGACTCGATATCGGCAGGTCGGCAGTGGGCGAGAATTTCACAACTGTCAACTGATCAATCGGCTGATCGGGAATCTTGATCTGGCTCAATGATATTATTTCTATTTGTTTTCGTTTGAGAAGGATTTGTTGGGCGAGATTTCTCGATGTTTTGTGAGGGAAATAACTGGCGAGCAGCTGATTGAAATCGTCCAATGTTATCACATCGAGATGGGGAGAAATGTGCATATCTGTGTGGCTGACAACCCATTTCATAAACTCTGGCAAACATTCCTCTAGCACGTCCACAATCACCATCTCACCAGTAAACTTGCTATCATCTACGTCATTAGACTCTTCTGTAAAGTAGAAAGCTGATGAAATCTTTCTGAATGTCCAACTGACTGGCGCCTTTAACACCCATCCAACTCCAGTTATAAGTTTCCCTATCAGGCTGCCACCTTCAAATGATGATATTTCCACTAGTTTCCCATCGGATTCCATGCTCCGTAAAACGGTATTAGCGCACTGCAATTTCACTGAAATTCCGTGAGATTTGAACTCCTTTGTAAAAATAGACTGCATTTGGTTCTCATTTATGATTAATACATGGTGATGATGTGCATATTTCATTAATAGATTCGACCAGAACTTCAACTTCAAATCATAAGATGTTGGATTTATATAGCGAGGTCTTTTGAAACTCATCATTAAATTGTAGATTTCATCATCTTTCTCCCATATTTCCGGCATTTCGAACTTGGAAAAACTCCAATTTTTATTCATTTTACCTAAATAGAATGAATATTATTAAAATGAATGTAAATAAATTTAAAATATGAGAATTAAATTCTATAACAAATATAATACTTACAAAGTTCTGAATATTATTAATCTGATAACTTTAAAAATAATATATAAATTTAAAAGAAGAGAAAAGTTTAAATGTATAAAAACAAAGTTGAAAAATTAAAAATTATATATTTTAATGTTTTACGTATCATAAAACGACTGAACTTTAAGTTATTATATTTAATTCTATACAAATTCAAGAACCCTAAAAATGTCAAATACAAAAAAATCCTTTTTTTCAATAAAATTAGAAATATATCCTTTGCAATATTAACAATTAGATTCTTATTTCTATCATCTTAAATGTTGTTGTTCATTAATATTCATTGGAAAATTAATAAAATGAGCAATGGAAACTTTTAACTGTAATTATAATTTAAAATTATTGTTTGGTACCTGATTGGTGAAGAATAAAATTTGTAACTTTTCCTAATATTTATATTTTTTTAAATACTGTTATGTCATTCTTCTAAAATTTTAATTCTCTATCTGATAGCGCTTTTAAAAAGTCAACAGGTTCTTCAACAACTTGCTTTCCCAGTTTAACCGAAACATTACTGAAAAATAAGACAAAGTAACATTTTTGTATGTCTATGGTTTGTGCCTTTATTACCCAAACATACAAGTTAAAACCTTCGGTTGTTGGTAGCCCGTTGCAAGGCAACGTTGGTAATGTAATCACAGGTTGTGAGACTGTCAAAGCCGAGCTTCTTCAAAGTAAACTATTGACCAGCTTCACTCTTGGTCCAGCAAGCTGCAGTTGGAAGGCTTACAATCGTCTTCTAAGCTTCGGCCCTTATTATCTTTGTTTATTTCTTCACGTTATCTTTCACTTGGATCACTCAGGATGGTTCAATTTATAAATAAAAATATAGAGAAACATAAATTAACATAAGTTTTATAAAATTCAGTCATGCACATATCAAAAATTAATGTTTCGCTTAATTTTTCTTGAATTTATCAGTTGGTGCATGCGTGGTTGCATTCGTTCCGATATTCCGATTTGGAAATGTGGGTAGCTGGGTTTTGTTGTCTTTGCCGGTTCCTTTTGCTCTCGTTACGCCACCTGCGCTACCTTTTTCCTAGGCTAAAATTTTGGAAAATCTGTTTAATCCATGAGGCCTCGACCCAAGTTGATTTCACCGCTTGGATTTCTCGCCTCGTTCCAAAAGTTGGTTGTGACGCTCAGCGTTTTCGTGTCGTACCTTCAACAACTCCTTGCCGATGGAGTGAATTAGGCTCATATATATAAATGAGATTTTAATGTGGCCGAATTGATGCAGCATTTATTCATAAATCCTCAATATCAAGTTACAGAAGAAAAAAACAAATATAACAACAAGGAAAATGCGGGTTAAGATAGGTATATGATTATATAAAAAATATCGACACCATGCCGAAGCAAAATGGATTTAGACAAAACATGATACGAAGCATAAAGAAGTAAGCAATAAAGAAAAGAAAATAAGCTAACATACCGTAAAGAAAAACAATAATAATCGTTCGTACCATTTTTTATTAACAAAGCGATTTAGTGAGTGCTTACTTAAAACGCATAAACAAACTCATTATTAGAAATTTTTTTCTAAAAAATTAATTTTAATTTCTAAAAAATATAGTTCATGCATTTGAAACAGTCAAACAACTCAAAGTTGATTATGTTTTCTGCATAAAGTGTTACATTTTTAAATTTAACAAAAATATGATTATATGTATAATTATTATGAGTTGATTACGCAATATTAGTAGTAGCCGTTTTGTCAGAATTTTGAAAAAGTTATTATGCTGTAATAACAGTGAAATATAACTATTTATATAACTTAAATAAATGCAGTGATAAGCAGCAAACGATAACTATTAATTAATGATTCTTGATAAAATATTGTAGGGTAAATACATCTGGAGTATTTTGAAGGTCTTTTGAATAATAATAATAATAATAATAATAATAATAATAATAATAATAATAATAATAATAATAATAATAATAATAATAATAATATAATAATAATATAATAATAATAATAATAATAATAATAATAATAATCATAATCATAATCATAATAATAATAATAATAATAAAAATCATAATAATAATAATAATAATAATTATAATTATAATAATAATAATAATAATAACAATAATAATAATCATAATCATAATAATAATAATAATAATAATAATAATAATAATAATAATAATTATAATAACAATATTTATTTAATTATTCATCTATAATTGTTCCTTAACTTCATTCCGAGATATTTAACAAAAGTGAATATAAATTTAATTTAATAAAACAAATATCTAATTAATTTACGTGCGTAAATTTATGATAAAATCTCGTATTTATCGTTTCCGTTGAAACCGTAACATAAAATTTTTTTTAAAATTGTGTTTCAGTAAAATTTTCCTGAAGCTAATGTGCCGTAACTAGAGCTTCTTCTCGGCAAATGAAAGTAGGTCGAGAAATCAGTAGCACTAGCCCTAACTGAACCCCCTCCCACTATTCACCTTTGAGAACCCCTTAGATGGCATACAGTAAGTTAATATTTAATAGTAAGATAATATTTCTTAATAATAAAAACCAACTGGCCCATTTTGGCATGTATTAGTGTAGGGGTTAAATATGATTATTATTTTACCTCATGTTTTGCTGCGCCAAGTAAATTTATATTCAGTACGTACGACTGTATCATTCATTAAACTTCTGTTGAGTTATTATTATTGAAAGTCGGTTTTTCTCATCTCTCGGCTTTCCCATTGCCTCGGACTTCCAATTGAGTCGGGTTTCCCATTAGTAATTAATTTTTTTTAATTAATTTGTTTTTTGTCTTATATTATTTTCTAGGGACCCCTCACTAAATTTTTTTTATTATTTCTAGACTCGCCTCTCAATTTGGCGTTCAACCATACCAATTTCCTTCGATTAATACTACTTTCGAATTTTTGTAAACTTTTTAATTAATGTTGCACTTTTATCATTTTGGTGTTTTATTGAGTTTACTGTGCTTTTTTCTTAATGCCAAAACAGTACAATATTTACAAATTTGTACAAACACGTTCATTAACGAGTAAGATTTCTAGCGCAAGGTTTTATCGCATTGATTAAAGATAAACTTTTGAATGCAAAGTTCATGTAGAAAGGTTAATAGGATTTTAAATGCCTTAGTTATGGTGGGTTACTGGGTATTGTTGTTTGTTTGAATCTTCCTATAGTTGCCCCGGTAACGCCATATAAATATTTCTAGCTACCACTCGGCATCCGTTGCTAGGCAACGTTGGAAATGTGTTCAAGTGGGTGGATTGTCCGCAAAAAGTGAGCGCTACCACTAATGCTGTAATTGCTTGGACAATCCCTTGGGTCCACGAGCTGTCGTTAGAAGACCTATGCTCGCTTTGGAAGTCCCTTGTATGTGATGGGTTTCAAGATCAGGGTCATTATAGTGAAAACTGAATTTGATGATGACGTTCCTAATTAAGTCAACGGCTACTCGACGAAGTAAGAGTACTCGTGGCTGACTGCGGGATTTTCAATACTCCTCAAGCTTTAAAATATCGCTTCGAATAACCACACAAATTTTATATAATTCATAATCAAATATATACAATATACAAATTAAACACATTTAAGTCAAATGAGTTTTATCCGATAACCGGGCGGCTCTACGTCTGGCCCGCTCCCTCCGCCCCGGCCTATGGCTATTGGTCACTGTTGTGGTTGGGGTTCCGGTCGGCGTTGGATTGGTCACTGACTCTCGGTAGGCCAACTGGGACGGTGCAAAGACGAGGGGGTAGGTTACGGCTGCTCCTTCCTGACTAGCGGACAAGGCGACCTCCAACCCCGGTATCTGCGTTCGGAGATTTTGATTTATTTGTTTCTCATCGGCCCACCCCTTTTGAGCAACAGTGAGCCTTTGATGTAGCGGCTTGATCTTAATTGGATCTACCCAGGTAGCCTTCGTTTGGTGAATTTCTCGCGTTAACTGAATTATTTGATCGTGTAAAGCCTTGTTGGTCTGTTGGGCACGGTTCAGTTCGGTTCGCAGGATTTGGAGAGGTTCCATTGCTGGGAATAATAGATATTAATACTTTGGTTATTAATTTATAATTCACAAGCATGCGATTAACGTAAAACATAAATTGGGAAATTCTTATCGAAATATATGAAAAAAGAAACGCATCTCAAGTGTAAGATTCTATTATTAAATAACAAAAAAATTGAAAAAGACTGAGATGATTAATGTTGATTAACTCGAGTGAATTAAGCATCCTCAAAAAACTTCCTCACTCCCTCTTCTGGAGAGCAGTTCGGGATCACGAACACAGGTCGCTTTGTATTTCAGACAGGTCTCGGGGGTGATGGATAGGCGTCCGTGAGTCGCCGGGCCGCGAAATCGTCCTCAACGTTGGCCAAGTATTTTCTGGCCCAATCCACCGAGGAGTTGACGAGGCGCTGGTGGTTCAGGAGGTGGTGCAGAAGTGCCTGGACTCGCACATGAATATCATGGGCCGGACTTGAGTTGCTGAGTCGATCCTCCTTCTTGAATTGTTTCATTGTAAGCTCCGCCCAGAGCGCGTCTTTCCGTCGGTTTTCTCCTGGCCGAGGCAGGTCGGGGTACCGTTCTTGCATGGTGCGACGCCATGCTTGTCGCCATTGGTCTGCGACATGAGCAGAGATGTAAACATGGGATCTCGATTGTTCTGAAACGAGACAATAAATTAATATGGATTACTCTAAGGGACGTTTTATTACCTTCCGTCTGTTCGGATATAGTTGAGAGCGTTACGGTCTAGGTCTGAATCAGGCAGACGGAAAACCCTATCCTCATAGATGGGAAGGATCTTTCAAGTAGCGTAGGGTCGGTGTCTAGCTGGGGAAAAACTTAACTGGGCCACTCCGAACATTAAAGGTATCGCGATAATGGGACTCGATTACAAGGGACTACCCTAGTACAAACACGGCATGGCTCTAATTTCAAACAACGACTTAAAATAGCTGGGCTATTCAGGGTTCCTGTGAGTTCAAAGGAACATGCCTGCCGTACTACGATCTAAACTCACGTCCATGTAGCAGAACTAGGAAGTTATCTTTGGAGTGATTCGACGGAGTATCACCGACAAAATCTTTAGGACTGAAATATTTACCAGATAAAAAAAAATCTTTAAATGATGTGGCCGGTTGTAAGTGAAACAGTCGTACTGAATATAATTCCAAATGTAGCATTTAAGATACGTGATACAGCGTAATTGATTCTAAAACGGTAAATACCTAAAACGTAATTTAATGATTGGTTTATAATCCAAAAATATAAATTAGAACCACGTAAAATAATGCAATAGATTCTAAAAAGTAAATACCTAAAATGCATAATTTAATGATTGATTTATAATAAAAAATTTGCAAATACGCGACATAATGTAATTGATTCTAATTGGGACCAATTTAAAATGTACAATCGAGTAACGGATTTATAATTCCAATGTAACTGTTAAAATACGTGATGCGACGTACTTGACCTATAATTTCTAGAATGGACAGGGGGGCCGAATAGAAAATATAATTTCGTCAATTCGGGAAAATTTTGTAATCTTGGAAAATAGTTCCGCTGGGTCTATCGACTAATTCCAACTTTCAGGGTTTCTCAATGGCAACAACGGAGTTTCAATGATGTGGTCAAACGGATAAGGGCACTTGTGCGGCTTCGGTTCCTAATTCCATAATTATCTACTCCTGAGTTCCATATCTTAGGAATTGGGGTTTGTCGAGGTTCAAGCATCCTTATTCCGGGGAATTGTATGAGTGAAAATGAGTGCAGAGGTACTGTCCTGAATTAAGGCTCTTGGTCTCGGAACTTGGCTGGCTTATAGGCAGGAGTATTATGGGTTTTCTACGGCTTATTCAAGAAAAAAAAATCGTCAAACTTTAATAACGTACAATAAATGATTTACCTATGAGTTGTTCCTCGGCCGCGATGCCTCCTACTGGGGTCCCGACTGTAGTGCATTTTCCTGTTGAATCTCGTCGTAGGTTCATTTTTTAAAAAATAAATTATTCTGCTTACAATTTCAGTTGACTAAAATGAAATCCATTAGTCCGGCTCGCCACTATATGCCATATTGATTTATGAAAAGTTGTGTACACTGATTAGCGGCGAGTGTGTGCGGTGAATACACCAGCTGTCACTGAGATAAATTCCGCTATAATTCAAGTTGATACATAAATCAACTTGGCGGAATTTATTTTTTGTGAATTCATTTCAGCCATTTTTTAAATGGCTGCTAAGTAAGTTGTTAAATTTTAAGAGTTGAGTTATGATTTCATAAGGAAATATGATCATAATTCAAGCTCTTAAATATAACTTTTAATCATCATTTATTTCATATATTACTATTAAAGCCACATTCATCAATATATATTAATTGAGAAATGTCTGAAAGCCTATGAAAATATGTAATTTATTTCAATTTTCAAATAAATCGTACAATGTGATTTCTTCTTCATCGCGAAATGGAATTGTTTCTGCAGAAATGTCTGAAAGCCTATGAAAATATGTAATTTATTTCAATTTTCAAATAAATCTCTTACGAAGAAGTTTCATCATTTTCATAAAAATTTGGATAAGTTTCCTTAGCATTAAATTTAAAAAATTTTTCCGCCATTTTTTTTCTAAAAATATCTCAAAATGTCTAAATTAATTTATTATAGGGGTTTTTTCAACTTCGGATGGCTACATGTTAAAAGTTAGCATGCATGTTTTATTATAGGTTGAGTTAATGTGCATTATTTTATTTCTCTATCACTTTTTGTGTCTCTATAGTTTAGGGTTTCTCTCATTGACGATTTTACAAGCAACCTCAAGGTGAGTTGGTGTGTTTATATGCTATAAATTTATTGATTTTCTTTTATATTATAGGTGATTTATCTCAGTGACAGCTGGTGTATCACACCCGATTACAATTTTTGGCTCATCGGGGTGTGCCGTTGGGATAGTGTGTATATGCCTGACTGATTCATTACGGCCATGCATGAACGTTATTAATTTTTGCAGTTTAATGTCGAATACGACATGTGTGGTAAGCGCTGGAATTTTCTTATCACCAACTTATTTATTGATTTCAGGAGAATTGGTATATTATTCCGGGGAAATTGCCACGACTTCATAAGGATCGTCGCTAACACTTGGATTTTTATATCGTAAGAAGTTTTACTGTGGCATAAAGGGATTGAGTTTCTTGAAGTAAGTGTTATATCTTCATTTGTAATAGTTTTTACTTCTTGGGTTGGTAGACCACTGGCATGATTTATTTCAGAGTGAGTCAAATCGAAAAGGAGAATCATGCGAACGAAAATTGGGAAAACCACATGTGTGGTTGGGAGGAGATCGCTACAGGTATTTGGTTCATATTTCTTTGGCTTAAATTTACAATAGGTGCAGGGGGAAAAATTGATGTTTACTGGTGGGGGATTTAATATGTATTTCCTCATTCTACAGCCCTATTTCGGTTGTGGAATATTCTCCAAAAAATTTCCCGGAATCTGGTTTCAGATTGAAAATGGAAATCGTTCCGGCCTGTTTGCTCGTGGATTTATGTACATTTATTTATTTTGATGGCCAATTAATTATATTCTTCTTATGCTTTGTTTTATTTCCGGCAGATGGATGAGACATAGGGTTTGATAGTAGTTTTTAATTTATTTAGATCACTTTATTAATTGGGGTCTATTTTGATAGTCAGGTAAAACGATTTTTAATTTATGTCAAAAATAAAGTCCTAGTATTGACTCAATAGCGGAAAGGGTTTTTGGCAAGAGATTGGGCACCTACTTTAAATGTTTTCCTTATCAATGCTATAGCTAAACTTATGTTTATTTTTGGAGTATTTACCTCATCGTTTGTTCGCGGTTCAGTTTAGGTTCGTAAGGACTATTTAACCTTGTGGTTCATTTAAATGGGTGACCCTGAATTCTTCTATGTCTACAATTATTTCTACTCTGCTCCTATAGTTTGATCCTAATGCCATCATGAACTTATTATTTATTTGAATATTTTGCAAATTTTAATGACTCTCATTTATAATAAGGGGTTTCAAACTTTTCGCAAATATTAATTTCAAATTTATCGCTATCTTTTATTCTATATTTTAATTAACAAGGTACATTAGTTCCCAATAGCTGCTTAGATCTACAATTTACTCAAAATTATTAATTATCGGGGGTTGATGATAACTATTCCATTTTATAACCAATTTAACTCCGCCTCTATAGCTTGAAAATTTATAGTCGTATTTAATTTACAATTGATTTAAATTTTTAAACACCGATTTCATTTTTTATAATTCCCCGTTAACTTCCTTTAATTGACCTTAGGCGCATTGTGTTCATATTATATTTAATGAGTGCCCACTGGACTACTCGGTGTGGTGATTTTGAGCCGCATTTAGATTAATTTAGGTCGAATTTACAGAAATCGAGAAACGAGGAAATAGCCAAAAGACCCCTTCCTTATTTCTCTTTTCTTCTATACGGGAAATATTGACGTTCTGATCCCTGCGTTCCGCACGCCGGGTCTTCACGGGCACAGATCATCGGCGATATTCCACGCACTTACACGAATCTGAATAACATGTTGATTTTACTATCTTGTGGTGTGTCTTTGGCTGTGGGCCGAAAAAATTTCGACAAGTTTTTAAGTAAAAATAGAATTTATATATTATGAATAATTTATTAAAATCAAAATGAAATTACCGACATGATCCAATCCATAAATTCAAAAACATTATAACATATCGCTCTCCCCACGCCGACACCCAAGCAGAGCTCTGTCGAGGTTGCGAGAGTGCGACGTGGAGAGAGTTCCAAATAAACTCTCACTTACGTAGTAATATAGATTTTCAAAAACTGTTTAAGGATTTCAAAAACGATTAAAACTTATGTGAAAATGCATCGGTATATATACCTATTTTTTGTCCTTAACCTTGCGTGTTCTTTTTGATTTAGTAAAACAAATTTTGACCTTGGATTTTTCTAGTGTATTCTAATCTTAATTTTCATTATTTTGAAATTTTATTTGACAATTTTTTCTTTAGATTTTTAATTGAATTATTTCTAATTCAAATTATTTGATTTTTATTTCATTTTCATGAAATTTGGTATTTTTAATAAATTGTCAAATTTCGGTCAAAATCGTTGGGTTTTCGTTTTATGTTTATATTTAATTCGTGCGGATCTTGGTGCATTTTGTTATTATTTTAATTTAATTTTTATGTTTATTATTTTATATTTTATTATCTTTTTTCCTCATATTTTATAGGGTTTAGTTGGTGTTTTAATAGGTTTGAATTTAAATTTGCATGTTATATTTGCATGTGTGTTACCGATTCATTTAAACATTTACAAGGCCGTTTGTGTTTTGGCCCAACAGTTATATGGAGTTACTTAGAAATACTCAGGCATTTTATTCCTTGGTAAGTTTTGGAATTAATATTGTTAGTAAGGACGCTTAAATCAACATTTAAATGACCTAATCTTTGTTGTCCTAATGTGGATGTTAGAAATTTTTTTATTCTGGCCATAACTGAGCATGGCCATCTGGTGGGTTACAGGGTTTCGTTATTTGCTTATCCTCGTGGTTGTCCCGGTAACGTCATACAAAATGATGCTGACCGCCACTTGGCACCCGTTGCTAGGCAACGTTGGTAATGTGTTCAAGTGGTGGATTGCCCGCAAAAAGTGAGTGTTATTGCTAATACTATAATTGCTCGGACAATCCTCGGGTTCACGAGCTGTCGATAGAAGACCTATGCTCGCTTTACTCTGTCCCTTACGTGAAAGTGCGAATTAAATTTAGACTGATTAGTGTAGATGATTTCGAGTCTATCTCCCACTATGACTGGACACTCGGGTTTAGGTTAAGCACGAGTACAGATTTATTTAATGAAACATAATGACATGCATGATAGCTGTAAGTTAATTCGATTGACTTGACGATCGCGCGGCTCGGCGTCGGGCACGTTCCTTACGCCCCGGCCGGCGGATGGTTGGTTGAATGGCTGTCGACTTCGAGATTGGTGCGACGCCATCAAGGGCACGTTGACTCGGTAGTTGGGAAGGGGCGAAGATGAGCGGATACGTTACCGCTTCCCCTTCCCGACAGGCTGCTAGGGCAACTTCTAAGACCCTAATCTGTGTGCGAAGACTCTGATTGAGCTGGCTTCGTCCTTTTGGGGTCGGACCAGGTCGCTTTGACCTGCTGCACCTCGCGAGTTAATTGCAGTATCTGACTGAGTAGCTCCGCGTTTGTCTGCCTAGCGCGGTCTAGTTCGCTTTGTATCAATTTTAGGACCGACATTGCTATAAAGAAAACATTCAGATTAACTTTATGAGTTTAATGAGGAAAATTCTGATTGTTACAAACATAGTTATGGAAGGGAAATCTGTTTATAAAATTAAGACAAACAACTCATGGCAATTTTGATATTGACAACATCACTAAAGCAAATTGTTATTTATGTCTTTGTCCGGAGATTCAGGACTTCTCAAAAAACTTCTTGACCCCTTCTTCCGGAGAATAACCGGGAATGATGGGCACTGGACGTCGAGTGTTGCGGGCCGGTCGAGTCGGGTAGGTCTCCGCAATGCGCCCGACGAGGATGTCCTCTTCAACGTTGGCGAGGTACATCCTTGCCTTTACCACGTTCAAATCAAACTGTTCCTGAATCTTCTCCCACTGAGCAAGAAGGCTTCGCGCATGGTCGAGGATCTCCTCGGCAGGGTACTGTTCTTCATTTGAGTTTGCGGGGGTCATTCTCTCGGCCTAGGATTTGCCATAGAGTTGGACAAGATCTTTTGGGACGTGGCTCCTCGAGAGTCATTGACGGGCGCGCTCGTTTCCAGGCTCGACGCCATTCATCGGCCTCTTGTGCTGATATCCATTCTGGGAGCATGAGTTCTTCTGAAATGAGCGTAATATAATGAAATCTCACAATAGTTTCCAAGGCATATGGACGTTTATCAACAATCATAGACTCAGATAATCTTAAATCGCCGGTTAATTTCAGGGGTACATTGGTCAGTTAATTTAACGTCCGGGGAACCTGGTATCTGAACTGGAGTTATGAGATATATGGCGATGAGATGTATGAATTTGTGTTTGGGCGATTTCTATGATTTCTCCACGTTGATGAAAGGTTATAGAATCAGAATATACAATATATATAATGAGATTCCTAATTAGTCTGACCTTGTTAGGTTTGGATTGAACCAGGTATAATTTATCTAGCGAAAGAAATCTTCCTACACGGCCTAGCTATGTTAGATCGAGGTCGTTCATTTAAAATGTCATCGTTTCGGGTGAGAATCTACCTGCGTTTATCATACAATGGGTCTTAATTCCTGATAGGTATCGATCTGTATTCGACTCTCTCTAATGCATAATTTTGATTATCTATCAAATTGAAATGATTATTTGCGCATTTCAACACTTTGTGAGTTTCTCGTGATCGTTCAATGTCGAACCGGATGTTTGGACATGACATCACCATCGACATTCGGAGTGATTTTGAACCTGTCTATTCCTACGCTGTTGCGACGTCCGTTCGCACTTTGTACCGGTGTATTTGATTTTAACTGGTTTATTATTAATCACAATTCAAGTTTATTAATTTGTTATTAAAATTTAAACCATCTATCTTTTTAGAAGTTGAAATTGGAATTATCGTAGGTATTTGTTCGAATTGGGTCTAGTTTTGTACATTTATGTTTTTTGCTGGATGGTCCTTATATTATTAGGAGTTGGTGCGGTTGTATCATGGATTCATTGTTTGCTCTATGGGGTTAGTTAATTTGATTTTACATATTGATCAGTTTATTATTCTAGGTCTAAGGGGCTATAGCGTTTGGGGAGTTACTTGTGGCAATTATTTGGATGTGATTGATCATTTGCTGTTTTCGATTTCGCACTTACATGAATTCTAATCGTGCCGTGAAGGTTAATCAGTGGAAATCCATATCGGCAGTTATTGCTGAGATGAGGTCAAAGAAATTAAAGACAAGTGAAATGTTATGTTAGCCGGTTGATTTATTGTTAAGGGCCGGTAATCTCTTTGGTTTCAATGCAATAAATTCTTCTCCGTTTTATTAGTGTTTTATATTTTCCAATTTTTATTGAATTATTTAGGCTAATCTAATTTCGTTCTGGAGTTAAATCAATTTCTTGGGTTTTATGCTGAACGTCTCTTATTTATGTGAGAGGTTGGAAAGGTATTACTGCTAATTCAATTGATAAACGCACTCGGGTTTGAGATTTAATTAGGCGTATCAACTTGTTTTACCTATCGAATCATTTTAATCCTTTGCCCTTAAGTGGTTGCATTTTTACTAACAAATTACTGTAATTTGGTTTTAATCGTAGCTTCACTCTACTTTTCCAACACATTACTCTAGTTTGATTAGTGGATCACTTTATTATTAAGTGAAGAATTACCTAGTTTCAACCAACGGTTACTGAATTAATTTAATAACTAAATCACTCCGCTTTCACTTGCTAGATACTTTAAATCTTATAATGGAGTTCCTTATCATTAATCTATCTCAATCGATAATAAGCTACGTTACTTTAATAAGTGATTTTAATTTTTAAATTACTAACTCCAAGTTTTACTTCCGTTTACGCCAAAATTACGTGATTCTAATCAAAACTTATTTTATTGTTACACAAGTTACTTTAATCTTTAATCAATGAGTTAATTTATTCCATGAATCACTTTAAATTTGCTCGATAATTATTTTAATTAATCTGAATTAATCAAGGAGACATTTATTATTATTCGATAATCATTTAAACCGATGGATTAATTTAACTCAATGAACTACTTATGATTTTTTGGTACTTTATTTCTAGATATAAATTCGATTTAGTGTTTTAATGATTAATTTATTTCTAAGTATTATCCATTTTAATTATGCCAACGATTTCAAATTAATTTATTCCCGTACCCTTTCCCTTTAATAGATCTTAGGCGCATTTTATGTTTATGTTATATTTACAGAGTGCCCACTGGACTACTCGGTGTGATGATTTTGAGCCGTATGTAATACAAATTTAGGTCGATTTTACAGAAATGAGAAACGAGGAAGCAGCCAGAGACTTCTTCCTTATTTCTCTTTTCAGCTATAGGGATAAATATTGACGTTACGACCGCTGCGTTGCGCACGCTGAGTCTTCACGGGTACATATCATTGGCGATTTTCCACGCACTTACATGCATCTGTACTATGTAGATTTTGCTTTCTTGCGTTATGTGTTGGCTGTGGGCCGGAAAAATTTCGACAGTTTAATTTAGTTTATAAAAAACGATTTATGTATATCAATAATATTTATTAATTATAACAAATATAACATAATTACCCTTCATAACCATTCCAAAAAATTGCATACAATAGCATAAAATAACATAAATGCCTCTCTCCCCACGTCGACGCCAAGCAGAGATCTACCGAGATGCAATGGATGTGACGTGGAAAGAGGGTTCCAACATAAATATTTCTCACCTAAAAATTCGGAAAATAAAATTCTTGAACAAAATTAAACGATTTCAAAAATGGTTTTTAGTTTTGTAAATATGGTTTGTTTCAAAAAACGGTTTTTACAGTTCTAAAATTGGTTAAGTTAGATGTGAAAATGGATCAGTATATATACCTATTTTTCTCGCATGTGAAATTTGATGCAGTAAAACAAAATTCGACCTTGCCATTTTCCAGCAAATTCTATTCTTTAACTTTATTATTTCTTGATTTATTTTTATAATTCTTTATTCAGAATTTCTATTGAATTATTACTAATTCAAATCTTCCGATTTAATTTTCATTTTAATGAACTTTTATTAATTTTCCCAATTTTGTCGAATTTGTTGTGTTTTCTTGTTATGTTTGTGTAGGTATCGTGCGAATCTTGGTGCGTTTTGTTATTATTTAATTTATTTTTATGTTTATTAATTTACATCCAATTCCCTTTTTCTCATATTTTATAGGGTTTAATTGGTGTTTCCAGGTTTATTCAAATCTGCCTGTTATGTTTGCATGTGTGTTACCGATCCATTGAAACATCTCTCAAGGCCG
This sequence comes from Schmidtea mediterranea, assembly GCA_022537955.1. Taxonomy (NCBI): domain Eukaryota; kingdom Metazoa; phylum Platyhelminthes; order Tricladida; family Dugesiidae; genus Schmidtea; species Schmidtea mediterranea. The sequence goes on along the minus strand of CM039681.1, from coordinate 1,650,654 downwards.
TTTACGTTCTGGCCCAACACATCTTTCATCGGTTGCATTGCTTATTGGAAGGGTTAAATAGATTCTCAGAACTATGTTCAAATTAGGGAATGTTGCAAAAATATCTGGCGAATGTGGAAGATGATATCGCGGCCGGTAGGATTGCGGATTCCTACAACTATATGCCGCCGCCCAGCTCCAAACCTATCCGAAACACAAAGCGACCGGTCTTTGTGTATTATGAGCACCCATACACTCAGCCGGCCCCGAACGAAAATGTTGAGAGGCAACATCAAAACTCCCAATCCCGTTAACGATTCAAACACGGACTCCAAGTTTCTTCTTTCATAAAATCTTTAAACAATCTTTTAATCATAAAATCTCTGACAACAAAAAATTCAAAAGCACGAAAACTTGTATTTTAATTTTAATTTACAACTAATTTCCTCAATTCATTTTTGAGCATTTTAAACAACCAAAAATAAAAACCTAAACTTTAATGACACATTTTTACAACATTTATTTTATATTCAAAATTAACCATTCTCCCTCCTTTGACATTTTAGTGTTAACCCTTCATCATATATGTTATCTCCTAAGGATTCTATACTTTGTTCCTTATTTCTCTAATTTTTGTAAATGGCCACCAATTTCACAATGGATCTGATTACTTTTTTTCATTCACAAAGAATTTTAACTCCTCGAACTTTTCCATCTTTTCCTGGATACTTTTCTATTACTTTTCCGATAGGCCATTTTCCATAATTGTTTTTCTTATCAATCACCCACACAACCGACCCGACTTTTATCTCTTTTTCTTGAAAATTCCATTTCTGTCTTGCTCTCTAACATGGAATCAGTTTTATTAGCCATCGCTTCCAAAATGCTGGAGATAATTCTTGAATTCGTCTTCACCTTAACCGTAATCCATTCTTTCCCGTAAACTCAGTGTTTATATTAATTTCACTTCTCCATCCAGCAATCAATAGGTGATTTGGTGTAATAATCACATATTCTCGACAATAAATACACTGTATCAAGAGAGGTCTGGAATTTAATAGCATTTCGGCTCGTACAAATACGTTCGTCAATTCCTCGTCATTCACATCATTTTCTTTCAATTTAGTTGAGACTTCGTAATTATCGATCACAAAATTGTCCATTTAAATGACCCCTCCAACAAAATTCGTCCCATTGTCTGATAAAACTATCCTAGGCATTCTCGTCCACTTATTTTTTGTTTCAAAATTCCTTATAAAATCTCCATTTCAATGAAATTGGAATACAATATTCAATTTCTGCAAACGTTTCAACGTAATACTCAATCTGGAACCTTTCTCAAACTCAGAAGTAATTAGTGAACTCAAGAAAGCTGACAACACATGTCCGGGTATTGATGAAATACAATATCGTGACTTGTTGCTTCTTGATCCCGAGGGTAAATTACTAACCTTTTTGTTTAATAAAATCATTTACGACAAGACGGTAAAGGAGGTAAATATGATAATGTCTTGCCTTGCTTTCTGTCATTTAAAAGGTTTTCGCTTCTTATCTGGTAAATCTCCTGACAAAATGAATTGATTCAAACGATCTCTAACATATTGGTCAGAAAGGTGGTTCTAAACACAATGGGTGTGTGTAGCACAATTCGATTCTTTCTGCTGCGTTAGAACACTGTAAATATAGTACAAAATAACCCCTTGCGATTGCCTGGCTTCATATAAAAGATGGTTTTTGTAATGTCCCTCTTGAATACATGTGGTCCTTACTCCAATTCATTGGAGTAAGTGAGGGATTTGCATCCATTATCCAAATTCTTTACTCCAATACAAGCACTTTTTATAGCTGTGGCCACATTCTAACTCCAAATATTCCTATCAGACAATGTGTCAAACAAGGATGCCCTATTTCCATGATCTTGTTTGCTCTGGCCATCAGTCCAGTACTTGAAGCGATATCGCAATATAATTGTAAACCTTTCATGTTTGGAAAATATCCAGTTAGGATTCTCGCATATGCCGATGAAATTGCTCTTGTTGCATGTTCTGTTAGAGAACTTCAAAAGATCATTGATATAGCTGTTCCAACTGCAGCTGAGATCGGATTTGAAAATCGCCCAGAAAAATGTGGATACCTTCAACTACCGAATGTTGACATTGAAAATGGAATTTCCATTTATAACATTAGAATTATAAAGCTGGAGTCTAATGAATTCTATCAGTATTTAGGAGTGCCTGTAGGTGAGGAGACTGATCAGAAACCGTATGGAATCCTCCAAAAGGGTGTCTTTGATACAAAAACACTTGGTGACTCTGATTTGCTTGGCTACCAAAAACTAAAAGCTTATAAGAAATTTATTCATTCACGTTTGATCTTTTCTTTTAGAACTCGGGAGATTAAGACATCTGCATTATCTAAATCAAATTGCAATGGTAATCTTTTTGTCAACATTACCAGCCAACTGAGGAATAGCTTTAGTTACATTTGCCACAACACTCTGAAATATGCAATTTCTATAGCTCTACTGAAAACGGTGGAGCAAATTGTGTAGATCGTCTTGACGAATATCACACTCAGACGATAATACACTGTTTCAGATTACTCACACAAAGTGCGACTAAGCAAGAAAGATCAAGAAAGTCTTGACTGGCTCAATGACATAGATTCTAAACCACAGCACTCTGGAAAGAAAACTCGATTTCAAAGGGTCAGAATAGCAGTAGCGTACTTTGAAAAATATCATAAAATTAACATTTCATTCATCGTCACGAACAACCAAACATCGCTATACATTACCACAACGATGCGTGGTAAGTATATTCCGACTTCTGATATGCGTGAAGCAACTTCAAAAGTCTAGCACATGGCTCTTTGTAACTTTTATTTCTCTAAATGGGAGAGCAGTTGCAATTCCAATATCAGAGCTTCAGCAACCAGACTTTCACCTATAATAAATATAAAGCAATATTTTTTGGTGTCTTGTCTGAATTCGCTTGTAATTTCATCCTTCGAGTTGATTTATTCATCACTGATGTATCGAAAAAAAGAATCTTTCTTGTTGACACGAAATGTCCGAGTGACTCTGTCACTAGCTGTAAACAGATAGATAAGGAGAACCCTAAAAAATGAATGTCTAAAGAATGAAATACAGGCTGTCAAACCTGATTTCAAAGTCGAACTTGATATCTGTATCATTGGAGCTTTAGGTTCTTTTCTGGCTAAGACATCTAAATCTTTCTAAAAATAGGAATTGCTCTTTCAAAAGTAAAAGGTCTATTAAAGGAACGCTCTATCAGTAACATAACACAATCTGACAGACGATGGTGCTACCACAAGACAGGCACCTTGGAAGAAACCGATACAGATAAACATACAATAAGATCTGAATCCTGTGAGCATTAGCATCTGTGTATTATCTGTGTATAATTTTGTATTTTGGTGTATATATTTAGAATTTTATACGTCCCCTCTCTCCCATTGAATGTTTTATATATGTTGATAAATATATTCGCTAACAGGCTTTGGCATTTTGCAAAAGTTTATTTTTGATTCTATAAATTGAGAATTCAGACTTTTACTATTAGCCCCAACATCAAGCTCAAAACAAAGAAATGGAATTTTCAATTTTAACCAGAAGATTTGAAAGGATTTCTAAAATATAAAGCCGGACAATTTTTCCGATGAAATAATCAGAAAAGTTTAGGACAATTCAGCGGATTGACAAACATTATGAGTCGAAATGATCTCAAACAATAACATGATTATTTATCTCTCTCTCACTCTTGTTAGTGTAAATCCTTTGAATGGCATTCTCCATGCTGAGCATTGTCCGATTGTAGTTAAAATCCAAATTTGTCATCATTAATAAATGTTTATCGATGGCGCAGTGGTAATGTAATCCACTTTTTTCATTAGTTTACGTTGATTATTTTAAATTAATTTTTATTATTCAGCCGAGGTTCAAATCCCAGAGTAGAAATATTTTTTTAATGAAATATTTTTTTATAAACTAGTTTCTATGAATGTAACATCTATTAAAAATATACATATATAGTGTGTGTGTATTAATAACTCTAACACCCCCGGGTTCAAATCCTTTCTCAGACTACTTTTTTTTCATAAAGTATGTTTCTGTATAAAATATATATATGAAAAAATATTTAATTTTGACGGGTATCGAACATACCTGGATCGATTCTGAAGGAGCTCATTTATTTCAGTGCGGCTTCCGGATTTCATAGATCTAATCCATCACCCGCTTTTCGAGGCCCCGACTCGATATCGGCAGGTCGGCAGTGCGCGAGAATTTCATGACTGTCAACTGGCTCAATCATATTATTTCTATTTGTTTTCGTTTAAGGAGGATTTGTTGGGCGAGATTTCTCGATGTTTTGTTTTATTGGGATATTGTCAATTAATGCACTCTGCGATATTGAACTGTGTGCTATTGATTATTAAATCAGGTGTAAAGATCTGAATTAAATAGTATTATTTGATATTGTTTAATTGATTTGATCTGGTCAGGAAAGGGTTTGACCAAGGGTAGGCAAACGTTTTCGATAGCAGGCCAATCCAATAAATTTGTACGAGTTTGCGGTCCGGGCATATTTTAAAGTTTAAAATTCAACTACTTTATCCTTAAAATTAAATTGGAATTATTTTTCGTTATATTTCATTGAAATTTTTTGTACTAAAGTTTTATTATTTATGATGTTGTAAATAAGTTGAATTTTTCAGTCAAGTTTTGTGTTGTCCTGTTATATCTATATAGATTACTTGGGGATTCTTGATGCCTTTTGTAATCATTTGAATTTATTTTTATGTTTCTGATTTTTATATTTATTTGTTTCCCATTCTCAGATTTTCAGACGCTTGTTTAGTGTTTGATTTTTATTTTTGAATCGTACTGCTGTTTGTTTGTGTGCTATGTCGATCCGTTTAAACAAACTTCAGGGTCAATCAGTTTCAGCCTAACATGTATAAACAAAAATTGTTAAAGTTAAATTCGTTTCTTGTCTACGATCTTTATTCCTATGATAAAAAGTAACAAATTCAAAATAGCGTTAAAAAATAATTATTAAAAAACAAAAAATTGTCGTTACTAGTTCTGGTGTACTGGGAACCTTTGTCAACACTGGTTATCAACTTTTACCATAACCTACACGCCTCTCCATTCTAGGGTTTAATTTCCCTCGCACACCACACAATTTACGGATCACCATCATACACCCATGGATAAATCCATGTTGGTAATGTTTGAGTAACGACCAAATGCTATTCGAACAGGTGAGCATTGTTACCAATACTACTCTTCAAATAACCTTCGATTCTGGTTCAAAGCGGCCGCTAGAAGGTCTTACGCATTCCTATAACCCAGTAATCCAAAAATATATCTGGTTCCTTAAGTTTAAGTAACGGAACTTGACTATGAAGATATCGAACACTACTAAAAACAAACAAAGTTATAAATTTTGTGGCGTCATCATCAATTCATTTTCAATCATTTTCCCCCTTTTACTCAGCCGATTTCATTCAAATTAATTAAACTAATACCATAATTAATAATTATTTATTATCGAACAAGGGAATTAATTTTTTATTTCTACTATTGTAAATAAGTCACTTTCCATACTACAATTGCATTAAATTTTAATTTTTACCGTGTTCAATAACAAAATAAAAATATTAAACATAAGCTTTATTTCTACTTAAGGTAAAACAACAACAAAAAACACAACACACAAAAAATAGTAAAATAAAATAAGATAAAATAAGATGAAGCCGAAGTTTTTTAAGAAAATGTCGCTAGCAAAGGAGATATAGATTGGTGTCGATCTGTCGAGGGCATGTTCGGAGACATTAATTCATTTATCCCTGTCGATATCTACGGGTAGGCAACGGTGCTTGGGACATCGCGTGGTTGAATTTGATGGCGATTGTCGTGGAAAACCGGCCCTCCGCTCTTGCGATGCGGTCGGTTCCACAACCGAAATGATCAGTGGCGATGACCGTCCACTTGATAGTTGTTCTTCCTCTATCATCACACTAGACGTAGTAGCGATATTGATGTAGAAAGGCAACTCGTGACCGGTCGTATTGATAGTTATCTGAGTCGGAGCGGGATGCGAGAATATGGGTTGAACGGGGGCATAGATCAGTTCTTCGTCGAAATAGTGAACGACACGTTCCATGGGTAGTAAGTCTCGGTTTTCTGCCGACTCAAGATATTCGTCGCTCCTCAAGTTGGCCTGGAGCAGGGCGTTTTCGGCCCTTCGCCTCTGTCGCTGGTGACGATTTTTGTTGGGCTTATGTCTTCAGTTGGCCTGTGATGTTCCCCCTGCAGGCATACTATTGCCCTGGCTGATTACTTGATTTCCTGCATTGGACGGCAGATGGTGTGCCGGAATTATATCAAGTTGTTGCGCTAAGTGACTGCTCAGTAGGTGTGCTTGCAACTCCTTTTCAGTGCTGCACTTTGCTTGGATATTGTAATCCGCTGGCTCCTAGTTTATATTATCAAATCGTCACGGGCACGAGAGAGCCGCGTGACTTTCTTATAAAGGTCCTTGGTGGTTTCGGGCGAGCACCAAGTGCCTTTGATTTTATCATATTATTTTTTCGGATAATAGAATTCTCCCTTTCGAGCTTCTCTACTTGTCGTGACATCGCCACCGCAGACGGAGCCGGGACAATTCTGGGGATGCGCGGTAGATTCATAGTTGCGGACATGAATAGATAAATTCCAAAGAAGATAAATGGTAAAAATATTCCGAGAATTCAAACTGCTAATAGGCAAATTTGAATTTGGCGATTACAGATTCCGGTAGTATTGTGAAACTCGCGAGTAGATTAGAGTTACTTTAAGACAATTTAATTCAAATTTGCGAGTGTTGTCGGATAAATGAAACAATGGATGAAGAAGGCTTCGGTTGTTAGTAGAATAGTGACAGAGCAGAAGATTAGGCAAAGACTTTTCTAAAAGGGTATAATTTAAGATTAAATATTGATTTTAATTTGTTTTACTTCAAATTAACGTTAATTTAAATAAATCGGTTTAATATTAGAATGTGTTATCTGAACTAGTTCAGATGGTAGGCTGCGATCAGTAGACCGGCCTACAGAAAATTAAAAACTCTTCTATACCTTTTTGATGGTAGGTATAGCAGTTTTAGTGAAAGAAGAAAATTTATTGGGTTCTCTGCATATCGATATTGTTATGTCAAAAATGTGCTGGGATAGTCAACTATTCTACATTTTATTTTATTTCTTATGTAGTTTTTGATTGTTTTAATAACGAATGTTTTTCGTCAGAATTCATGGTGTAAATTTTTAAATGAGTAACACAACTTAGTTCATCCTTATCTATTGATTAAGTTAACTTCAATGGGTCCTATCTTTTACTAGTCTCCTTATAGAGTAATTCGTTTCCTGCCTAAAATTTTGTTTCTTGGTCGCCGCTTCTGCCTATATTTTTTCTAAACCTTATTTTGCAAGGTTTTGGCAGTTTTATTTATTTCATATGTGTTTCGTTTTGCCACTGTATGCGTTAATCGATTTTATAAATATGTTTTAGTTAATTTTGTTATATTTTAATTTGTTTATTTGGTGTTTTTATTTTACTTTTAGTTTCTGCTTGCGGCGCATGTGTATGTACAATGGCCATTTTCCTTATTTTTTATTTTTTGTTTTAACTCATATTACAATTATATTTTTGTTTTAATTTTGGCTTTAAGCCCAACACAAATTTATAGTCTAACTGGTGATATTTTGTCATTTCTCATATTTTTATATTTATAAAATATATTAATGACCCTAGAAATAGTTCTTAACTTAATTATTTTAATATTTAATTAATTAATGAAAATTAAAGATTAAACAATCAACAATCTACTAAAAATAAAAGATATATTCAATTTATTTTCATCGTTGAACCAATTTATTATTTCAATTAAATAATTGGTAATTTCTGAGAAATTATATTATTATAATTTAATATGAAACTCAAAGAATTAATTATTTAAATAAAATTTTAATTAAAAAAAAACTTATTAATTTAAACTGCAATTTCAATTGCCAATTTCAACTAACCTTGAATTTGTTTATCTGGATCAGATAATGTAATTCATGACGATATATAATGTAGCAGAAATTGAACAATCGATATTTGGATTTGATTTAAGTTTTCGCGATCTCAATGAAAAGTCGAGCAGTTGATCCTGATCATGTTAACTGATCCAGTTCTTGTTACCATTGCTATTACCGTGGCGATGACGATTTTCACATTCAGTTACGGTAAGCAGTTTCCGGCGTTGCTATTGCATTAATCGTTCCGGGTTTATGTTGCTCAATCTAGCCAATCATTGTCAGTTCAAATTGACAGCGGATGAAACTATTTACTTTGCCCCTCTCACTCCGTTCAGCCTCAATTGCCGCCCCCAATTCGACACCGATCCAGACCTTTGCGCACATATTCAACCCCCATACAGATGGACACGTGACAACCGCACCGTCACACCTAAGTATTCGATAGATTTGCGGTTTCATTTGACTGTCTGCTGTGATTTAGAGAGGGGAGAATAAAGTTCGTGGAGTCCTCACAGACAATGATCGTATTCAACGGATCAGAGACCGACCAAGGCCAATACGAATGCAGCACAATCGATAATAATCATAAACAGTTCTTTGTTCATTTGACGAGTGAGACATTCCGATTTGTAATTAATTTCTTTCGTTATTCACATTTCTGTAACGCGGAGCCGGCTGAAATGCCTTAGGCAGCTCGGCGTTTGGGACTTGCGTTAGGGGCTTGCGTTAGTTGCGTTTGCCATTCAGGTACCGAATCTCTTGCGTATCTGAGATGTCACTGAACCCGGCTCAGGATTGGCTGGTTTTCATTAGGAATTGAGCAGTATTTGCCGGGACTGGAGCATGATCCATTTCCATAACCTTTGTGTCAGAACTGCCGTTTGATTGTACTGAGTGAGACGTAAATTGCCCCTCAATAGATGCAACCGATGGAAATATCTTTGGACTTTTCATCACTGCAGAAAGAAACTGCTTTCAAACTAGAAAATAAGTTCATGAAATAAGTACTCTCATATGATAAGCCACCAAATTCAGTGAGGCTAGAGAGAGCTGGTGAGGTGCACCATCCTGTATCCTTGGGGTCCACAACTAGCACTATGGGAACCGGGGGACCTTTTCACCAGAGGTTACAGCCAACCAATATGTCCTTTTTCACACTATGATTTTATTATTATTATTATTATTATTACTATTATTATTATTATTATTATTATTATTATTATTATTATTATTATTATTATTATTAATTATTTTATTTATTATTATTATTTATTATTATTATTTATTATTATTAATTTTACGTAAAAGATTTTACCTTTCAAAGGTCCTAGCCTGATGCAGAAAAACCTTTTACCCAATGCATTCCCAAATGATCCTAAAGAAGAAGTCAAAGGTAAGTTGATAATGAAATTTGTTTTAACAGTTGATTGGAAGAGTTTCATGCTCATTCCTACACTAGTTACTAATTTGATTAATATTTCTTCAATTAATAATTGCAATAATAATTTGTGTGCAAATAAATCAATTGTGTATTCAATCGATTTGCACCGGTTTCCATTTCTATTTTGGAATTGAATATCCGTTACTCTCATCCGTTAGATCGAGCCTAACCAATATAAATATTACGCATCGATCTATCTGTCATCCAATGGCAGCGCGATTACAAATGTGTAATACATACCCGCACCGCCCATAGCTCCACCCCTCCGTAGTTTTTATTATTACTATTTCTTTAATTTCCTTTGGGTTCCATTGTAGGTCGCTGACTTAGTTGTCAACAATGCCCACTGTAATCTTGTAGGCGGATTCGCAATTTCTGTCCCCTCGAATCTGTTTGGGAATTTTATAGATATTATGTACTGTTATCCGAGCTACAACGATTCCTATTGGCTAATTTTTATACTTAAATAATAGTTCATAAACTATTTAAGGTTTTTTCATCTTAACAATAATTATTCAAATAATTCTTAGCAACAATTTTTGTGTTGATGTATTAATAATAATAATAATATTATTATTAATAATAATAATATTAATAATAATAATAATATTAATAATATTAGTAATAATATTAATAATAATAATATTAATAATATTAATAATAATATTAGTGATAATATTAATAATATTAATAATAATATTAATAATAATAATATTAATAATAATATTAATAATATTAATAACAATAAATAATAATAATTATTATAAATATAATATAATATTAATATTTATCAATAAAATTTTTAATTTTTTTGATTACCTTTGATGTGCTATTTATAATTTCGTTTATTTTCATTTTGATAATGTATGAAATATTTTCTCATTATACTCAACACAAATTTTCGACTTTGCCTTTATCAAGTCTTTTATAAACTAATTATAAACAAATTGATATTTTGTCCAAATGAAGATAAATTAAAAAATAATTTTAATTATACAATACAGTGATTCCGTGCAGCAGCATAAATTAAAATACCAGACAAGTGAATAATAAACAATTGATGAAAAAATTTTCGATTATCAAATTATCGTTTTCAATTTATAATCGCAAATTTTTTTATTCATTTAATATATAATTTGCAGCAAAGGCTTATTTTGTGATTTGTTTACTTGTTTAACAGTAATTTATGTTGTTCACCAGTAAATATCCTTTACTATTAATACTATAAATATTATTATTATTGTAAATAAAAATAACAACCATTTCAAACACAAAATGGTTTCTAATAATATTCTAATATGTAAATCGTGCAGAAAAACATAAAATTGAGATTCATGTTGAAAATTTGTTAACAAAACACTTTTGTGTTTATTGATTTTCTATTTTGGGATTGTTTGCGCATTCAGCAGCCTGGAGCAGTGCAAATATCAATAAATCTCAGGTGTTCATGTGTGTGTGTGTGCGCGCTTGAGTATGTGTGCGTGCGTGCGCGCGTGGTAGCCCTACATTTACTGAGCTCGGGCATTGTTACCACACAATTCCATTAACAAAATTCCCAATTTTCAGTTATTAGTTCGTCAGGGGAATTTAATTCAACATTTGCCCACTGATCAGTCCGAACTTAATAAAAAAACAATTAATTGCTGGACATGTTTTTCATTGTTGTTGTTGCTGCTGTTGCTACTGATGGTGGTGGTGAGTGTGATGCTGATGGGGGTGGGGATGATTACAGTGCGGCTGGTGCGGATCAAGGTGCAATGTGATTGGTTGGTACCCAATTAGACCGATCTTTGTTTGCATAGAAAATAGGTGAAATTTCGTCCAACCTGACTTTTGGCCATCAGCATCAGATGTCAGCGATGTGATCCGTGGCAGTTGACAAGTCCACAAACAATAGTTTCGCCTTCGTCTCGTATTTCGCTAGTTATTACAAAAGCTGTGACACCAGCTTAAACCTCACACGAAAGTTGATTGTGATTATAAATTTCGAAAGGCTTATGCTATCATTATTTTCATCAACAAAATCATATTATGTTTGACGGATTCCTTGTTTTATAACTTGTGCAGTCACCTCCTTGCTTGATCTCTCTTTTGCTCTGCCTACCTTCAATGCACATATAGGTTCCCAATGGGAATTTCCCATGCACGATTGTGGAAGTGTGTAAAATCAATAAATAATATAAATAAAAAACTCTAAATACTCAAAATATATTCCAAGGAAATGATTCACATCACCAGTCTGCCATTTTAACAATTGCTAAATAATAATTAACCCTTAGTAACCTGATTTACGAAAGTTATTTTTTTTAATATTATTGTGTTTGCTTGAGGGTCTAGATGAAGGGAAAAATAGCTAAAAAAATCACAATATTTATTTTACATATTTATTTAGAAAAAAAAACAGGTATCAATTTTGATACTTCAGGCATTATTAAGGCCATAAAGTAATCAGATGATTTACCTATGCATGAAATAATGCGAAACATTGATTGTTTTTTATTATCGCATAACAACACTTTACACTTTTTACAGAACCAGGAGGTAAGTTTCCTACAATTATTAAATTTACACTTATTTCTAGAATCCATAAAATTTTTTCCATGACCAATACAATCGCAACGCACGTCAGTAGAGAGCAATACTTGTACACCTGTCCGGGGTCTTTTAGAAGGTACTGTTGTGTCTTGTCGACTGTTTTTCCCTTTTTTCCCCTTTTATTTTTCGAGTGACTTTGATATCTACATAAAGTATTGCCAAGCTCAGTTCTAAAATCTGCAAACTTCATAATGTTCTTCTGAAGTTTTCCTTTCAATGTGTTTACCTTTTTGTATAGTACCCAAGCATTGATGACAGTCATGTCTAACAAGTGGTAGAAGAGCCTCATTGTCCACTTTCTCGACTTTATGCGGATGCGATATCGACCAATGAAGCTATCCATCAAATCAACGCCGCCCATGTGTGCATTATATTCTTTTATGACCCGAGGACATGATACTTGAACATTGGCCTTTAATTTTTTTTCGTAGCGGGTTATACTATCCGCTGGTTCAGCGCCAACATAGTGGAAAGTAATAGTACTTGTTTGTTGTTTTTCCAACTTGTGGCCGAAAATTCTTGGCCTTCGTGAGAGGCCACATTTTCGTGATATGTTCCTCTGGGTACGTTAGACTTCATAATTTCCCGTTTCTCCGGCAACTTGCACGACTTTCCAAGCCTGTTTCTCTGTACTGTTCCACGATAATAAATATCTTCGTTATTCAAGTAATGTAGCATTCGTATAAAAATTGTCAAAATAAGTTATATGATTGACGTGCCTTGGTACTGGTCGTAACAATCGAATAACTGTATTCGATACAGCTCCAAGGTCTGGCTCGCCAGGTAAACGGTCTATGTCCTTAGCTCCTGAGTAAATCTCAAAACTGTAGGCATACCCAGACAGAGAGCATAAAATGCATAATTTGAATCCCCACTTATGGGGCTTCTTGGGTAAGTATTGTTTCATAAAATGTTTAATTTTAGTGGAACACATTTGCTCGTCTAGTGATAGACGATGCTCAAATGGTACAGTAATAAATTTCTTGTTCAAATAGTCTATCACTGGTCTTACTTTATGCAGTCGGTCGTGCTGGGGATGATCAATGGGCTAATGTTTAGAGTCGTCATTCATGTGAAAAATTTGTCGAATTTTATCAAATCTGTTGCGATTCATTGTTTGTGCTATGGGTTCAAACTTTGTAATGTTTGACCAGTATGACCTGACACTGGGATAATGATAGACACTAGTAAAAATAAGAATTCCAATAAATTTACGTAATTCTAAGACAGTTACAGGTTCTGTAAAGTTGGGATTCTTTTGGAAGGCATATTTATTTGACTCGTCCACTAGAAATCTTAAAATTTCTTCACCGAAAAAATACGAAAAAAACTGAAAAGGAGTGTCTAAGTTCATAATTTCTTGTGAACTGGAAAGCATTTTGGACTATGTCCATATTCTTTACTCTCCACACTAAGTTTCTAGAGTTGAAAGGTGCAGTTTGCAGGTTGTTCTGCCTGTTGGTTGTAGGAGTTGGGCTTCGTTCAACAGTCTCTAAATTATGTTGCATGTCGGTATCTACGTTTGCTGCAGGCGGATCTGCATCCAAGTTTGGGTCAGTGGGAAAATTACCTACATCCTCTTCATCTTCTAGCTCCATCAGGCGATCTCTTTGGCTCGAATAATAGTCTATGTCATCTTCATTGTCGGTGGAATCGTCTTCCGAAATTTCACCATTTTCTAACCGCTTCAATATTCTCTTCATCTTTTCTGGTCTCATTTTTGATAAATTTCTATAATAAAATAAAAATAAAAGTAATCCCAACACCAAGCTACGTAGAAAAACAATGAAACGGAAGTTCAAAAAGTTTTTATAACTAAGGAATTAGTAGGAAGGTTTTATGTAGGGCGGAATGACTGAAATATCAAAATTGATACTCACAAAAATAGCACTAGTTTCTTCAAGTAAAACATGCACTCGCAAAAAGTAATTATATCATAGCGAAAATAATATATTCACTTACCTCAAAAGTATTTATATTCTTCAGAAAAAGAAAATATATCAAATTTGTATTCAACAAAACTTTTAGTAAAATGTGTTTACTTGTTCACTTTGCCGCGCAAGTTATATGTCATAGATAAAATAAAACAATAATGACATTTGTTTTTTTTTAATTTCGTTGGAAAGAATATTATACAACAGTAAAATACGAACAGCGAACCTATAAAAAAAACTAATAGTAATGTGAACATTAGGTTTAAAAGATTGGTATCAAAATTAAAACTCTAGTTTATTAAGGGTTAAATGATCTCACTAAATTAATTGCTGATTGAATATTAATTTATTACCAATCCTTTACACAATACCCTTTTCCAATCATTATCAAACGTTTAAAATATAAATTTAGTGTGTCTCTCATCTGTATTATTTCTCGCACCATTCAACCGGTAACGCTCCTGGACTCGTGTGTAGAGATAGTCGGGACGCAAATCTGAATAACCAACAAAGTTATTTCGTAAAAAGCGTGATTAATATGCTGTCACCTCCTGTAATTTTTAAAATAGTCTTTTAACCAAAATGTTGCAGTGGGGTTAGAGATTTGCTACCGAGACTCTCTCCAGTGTATGTGACATTGCGCCAATTACATGTAAACTAATATACTAAATCAGCAACTAAATGAGAAATCATATCAAAATTTCCAACAATTAATATTCAATCAGCAATGCATATTTTGAGATTATTTGATTGGTTCAATAATTAATTTGCTATTGGCTCATTATTGATTTCCATATTGATAATATCTGATATTGATTGAGTTGTCAGAGTGATGATGAGGATCATTTCCTTGAAATATATTTCTTTTATTTCATGTTTTCCATTACTTATTACTAATTCGCCATTGTTTGTTGTCATTTAAATTATAATTACCTGATCTTTCCTTAATTTTATTGTTCCGGTTTTCCTACCGAATAATGTTGTATGAGATGGAGTTGTTTCGGTTGGTGTTTCTTTAGTGAAATTAAAATGTCGATAAATATACGATATGTGTTCAAATGGAAAACTTAACCAACCTTTCCCTAGTCAAACTGGTAACAAGTTATATGTAGAAGTGTGCACTGAATAGTTGAGCCAGAGGCCCACCGAGGAGTGATAGAGGAGATTATACATTTCATGGGAATGTAGTATAATTAAATAATTTTTGATGAATGGTCGAATAAACAAGTTATTTAACAAAAAATTTCTCCTCAGTCTTTGTGATCCTTCCATAGAAAGTTTTTATTCACAGTATTGTTACTTTTAAACTGGGCGCTAGCGCACAAAGTTGATTCTCGGCGTGCTGAGCTTAAATAAAAATTTCCCCCTTTTGCATAATTATTATAAGTTTAATATATTTTTTGGAAATAATAATTTTATGGACAAGGTCGTATCTACTGGCAACCGGAAATGTTATTGAGACAGAATAGGCAGCTAGTTATAGCAAATGAAGGAGAACGTGTCGAACTTCATGGGGCGCACTACGTGTCCTCTGAAGAGGCAGCCATTTCAGTATTTGATGTCCATTGGTACTACCAGAGAAACGCTACCAAATATATTTTTAAAGTAATTATTGTTTGATTTATAATCAGTTATTTTCTTACTTTATATAAAAGGATTTTGTTTTAATTGTATATTACAATTTGTATTCATTGGGGCAAATATATTTCGCATCATGTTTAGGGCATGAAGACCAATTTCAATTCTTCTTGCAAACATTTGGATTTCCTTCCGCGCAACGTATCCGGATTTTGCCATAACAGTCAAATAACCTTCGAAGACCTCTCAACCTTGAATCAAGGGTTCTATATATGTGCTGCAAATATGATATTGAAAAATGGACAGCAGGACAGTCTCAATTTTACATATGAACTTCGTATTAATTTTGCTCAAATTTTTGATAAAAAGTTATTATTATTATTATTTTTATTATTATTATTATTATTATTATTATTATTATTATTATTATTATTATTATTATTATTATTATTATTATTATTATTATTATTATTATTGTTATTATTATTATTATTATTATTAATATTATTATTATTATTATTATTATTATTATTATTATTATTATTATTAATATTATTATTATTATTATTAATATTATTATTATTATTATTATTAATATTATTATCATTATTATTATTATTAATAATAATAATATTATTATTATTATTATTAATATTATCATTATTATCATTATTATAATTATTATTATTATTATTATTAATATTATTATTATTATTATAGTTATTGTTATTATTATTGTTATTACTATTAATATTAATTATTATTAATTATTATTATTATTTTTATTATTATTATAATTATTATTAATTATTATTATTATTAATTATTATTATTATTATTATTATTTTGATGATTATTATTATTAATATTATTATTATTATTATTATTATTATTAATTATTATTAATTATTATTATTAATTATTATTAATTATTATTATTATTTTTATTATTATTATAATTATTATTATTAATTATTATTATTATTAATTATTATTATTATAATTATTATTAATTATTATTATTATTAATTATTATTATTATTATTAATATTATTTTTATTATTATTATTAATTATTATTATTATTATTATTTTATAATATTTAATGCCTCTAGCACGCAACCGGAAGTATATCCTCAAATCACATTCAATCAGGATGCAAGAGCCTGTACAAAGGACAAATACGAATGGAGTTGCAATGTCACCCCCAAGAAAACATATGTCACATCTATTTACAGAATAGATTCCCATCCTGAAACGCTTCTGGCAGTAAGTTTTCCCATTTAATTTAATTTTATATCACTTCCAGTTTGCTTGGAAATGTTCTCAGTTAGGAAGGAATTTTATGTCTAGGCAATAATTTTGATGAAAATACCTTGTAGATGACATCGGGCAGGATGACAAAGCTGAATGTCAAATTAAGTTTGAATGCTAAAGATAAATGCTGGATAACCTTTCCCCAAATAAAGGAGAAGGAGAATATATCACAATGTATTAAGGAAATGTCATTAGTTTACTTTTAATGCAAAATCTCTCATTTCCGTAACATTTATGAGCTGATTTTACCGTCGGAGTTGGAGGAGGGGAGGTGAGAGGACGGAGGGGTGGGGGAGTTGTTAAGAAATAAAGGAGAGCTGGTAACAATTTCAGCAAATGAAAATGACGAGCACTCTGGCGAGCTCGGATTCAGGGTAAATATCATCAATTAGCTGGGCAGAAATCGGGCCTGAAATCCTCATTTTGTCGGATTTGTGAATGGCAAATAATTTATCAGAATTAAATTTTCATTGCTTTAGTCCGCTGAGGAGCGAAATAATTTTAACTACTCATTTGAGTCTCACAAATACTAACGGCATCTTTTCCGCGATAGCTGGAAACCGTGGTAAATAAAAAAAATATAATTTTTATTATATATAGTTGAATTTTATAATTCCATACTGATAATAAATACACTAATTCAAAGGCTTACATTTGTAACGATATCCATTGGCTAACGGCTGAGTAACCTAGTTGTGTGCGTGCGTGTATGTATATGTGTGTGTGCTGCAACGCATTATGCTATCTCTAATGGCAGACCAGTTTCGAGATTACTTGTTCTTGTACTTTGAACATTGACAATTACCTAATGAAATTCTTTTAAAATTTATTAAATTTCAGAAGTCGAAACTCAAAACGATAAATATTACCGATTACAAGAAGGAAAACGGTGAAACTGCTGCTGTAGAGGATTTCAGAGAAACTTTTGTGGTGGAAGACTTTCAATCCTGCTTCGTCCAAAAATCACTGAAGGTGAAAGATGCTGGAGTTTATGAATGCCGCGTATTCAAGGTCGACGACCTCTTTAAGGCTTCGACTTACGAATTCAAAAAAGTCATGCATTTGACGGTTCAGGATTGTTTTGGTATAATTTTTTTTAATAATAATTATGGTAATAATAAAGAAAAAATTTTTTAAATCAAAATGATAGTTCGGGGGGGGGGTAATTTTGACAATAACTCCTCACCCATAACATCTCACCTTCACCTCTCACCCATAACATCTCACATTCACCTCTCACCCATAACATCTCACCCTCAACCATAACTCCTCACCACTCACCCTTACATATATATACCTCAAATTATCCACTTTCTATCTGATATCAGAAAATAATTTTATTTTTGTTTTCAGTTTATGCACAATTTTCTCTTTTGAGGCCAGGCAAATTAATAAACCTTAAACATTCGTAATGAATATAGCAAAGAAGTTCTTAGATGGCGGGTTTGAAATTCGAAACTAACACAGATTTATCTGACTCCAAAGATAAAATATTTCTCTAGCGTGTAGGTAAATAAATACTCGATATGATTTAGAAAATAAAACAAACACTTTGATAAATAAAATATCTTTATTTTATGCACAAACTACAATTGTTCCCAAAAAATGCCGCACAAACCTATATAAGACAGATTATCGGTTGTAACAAACCGTCATCAGAAATAAGTTGTCAAACGCTGGGGCTACTTGGTATTCACAGAGCTGATCAAATAAGAAAAGATTGTGGGTATCCCTGATTTTACGCTATCGATTAGAACAAGGTCGTTCTAACGTTTCCTAATCAATTTCCCTCTATAAATTTGACTCCGAATCAAGTCGATCGCTACGAATTGGTGGATACTTGCGGGCGGTTGTAAATGTAAATATCTGAGGTTTGATATAAATAATAATAACTTAGGTAAAATAACCCAATTATTTGTTCAATAATTCCAATTTCAATTTTCAGCTATTTCTTTTCCTTTCTCTCTGATCAATATGTTTTGTCTGTTTATTTTATACTGTTCTGACCTAGATGTTTATTGTTATCTATCATTTTACTATAAGTTTTATGCGAGTGTAAATTAAATTCGATTCTCTATTTATACAGTTATTATTTATTTTATAAATATTTATAGTAATTATATAATTGCTAAATTTAGTTATATTTATATTAATAGTAATTTTAAAATATTATTTTTAATCTCTTTCTATTTTTGGAAATAATATTTTATTTTTAGTAATTATTTTCTATAATTTCCTATTATTAGTAATTATTATTATAGTAATTATTTTAACCTATTTTTAACCATGATTAATTATTATTTTAACTGACGTAACCCCAGCAAAGTTTATAGAGTAGATTGGTCCAATAGAGATGTGATTTGGGCTGCCTCCAATGACAGCTCATTGGAAAGGCTCCGTATATGATATATCTATATAGTTATGATGTTGTATTTGTTTCAGAAAAGCAAGAGTTCTCTGTCACTTCCTGGATTGCAGCAGCAGCCATCATTTGCTCAGCTTTTATTGCAATTTTTGCTATATTTTCCTACCGAATCTACAAGAAATATTCCAACAATTACCTCGTGAAAACTGTAATCGTTCAACTTCCAAACAAACTTTACGTTCCTCATGATAAATGCTTTCCTCTCATCATGCCAGAGGTGTCAATTAAAACCACTCGGAGGCACAGAAACAGTTACGAGGACTCATTGTTGCAACAAAAACATTCCGACAGTTCATCAAACATTCCATTTTCCCAGAAACTATCCAAATATTTCAAGAAACCATTTGTTATCAGTTACCGGCATGTAGATCTTTCCGGCTCGAAATCAGACTCCCCAACGGACGGCCTCTCCAACACAGCAACCAATCAAGCGACATCGAATTCGTTGACCGTTGAGCCCCGAAGACCGCAAATTATTCTACAGAACGATGCTCATACGAAATACATTTTGCCATCAAACATCGGCTGGATATTCTCCAGGGACAGCTTGATAATAGGCTCTAAAATTGGTGAAGGCGCCTTCGGAATTGTTTACTCAGCTTTGGTGAAATCCTTTACTGAAAATTCGGCACCAATAGAAGTTGCAATAAAGACTTTACATAGTCAGTATTACATTTTCTTTTACGATAATAATAATAATAATCATAATAATAATAATAATAATAATAATAATAATAATAATAATAATAATAATAATAATAATAATAATAATAATAATAATAATATTAATAATAATAATAATAATAATAATATTAATAATAATAATGATAATAATGATAATAATGATAATAATAATAATAATAATAATAATATTAATAATAATAATGATAATATTAATAATAATAATGATAATAATGATAATAATAATGATAATAATAATAATAATAATAATAATAATAATAATAATAATAATATTAATAATAATAATGATAATAATGATAATAATAATGATAATAATAATAATAATAATAATAATAATAATAATAATAATAATAATATTAATAATAATAATGATAATAATGATAATAATGATAATAATAATAATAATAATAATAATATTAATAATAATAATGATAATATTAATAATAATAATGATAATAATGATAATAATAATGATAATAATAATAATAATAATAATAATAATAATAATAATAATAATAATAATAATAATAATAATAATAATAATAATAATAATAATAATAATAATAATAATAATAATAATAATAATAATAATAATAATAATAATAATAATAATAATTATTATTATAAATGTTTCATTCAGCATCATTTGGAGACGAGGATGTCATAAACTTGATTCAAGAGCTCGAAATGATGAAGATCATAGGGCGGCACCGACATATTATCTCATTGTATGGAGCATGCGTTGATAATGGTATGTTTACTATTGTGCCCGTGTGACCTTCATGTTGTTTATATTTGCATTTTGAAATTAGGAATTGAAATACAATTCCCGCCTTTGTGAGAACCGGCTATTGGCATTGTCAGCTCTCCCCTTTGGATTATTTCCTTCTTGTGACTGGCTGTGACTCACTTCTTTCGTACTTTTCCTGCTCTTTCTTTCTCCATAAAGTTTGCCATTTGTAACAAAATAAATGTTACTTATAATACCAGAATAATGATAATGATAATAATAAAAATAATAATAATAATAATAATAATAATAATAATAATAATAATAATAATAATAATAATAATAATAATAATAATAATAATAAAAATAATAATAATAATAATAATAATAACAATAATAATAATAATAATAATAATAATAATAATAGTAATAATAATAATAAATAAATAAATAATAATAATAATAATAATAATAATAATAATAATAATAATAATAATAATAATAATAATAATAAAATCATAGTGTGAAAAAGGACATATTGGTTGGCTGTAACCTCGGGTGAAAAGGTCCCCCGGTTCCCATAGTGCTAGTTGTGGACCCCAAGGATACAGGATGGTGCACCTCACTAGCTCTCTCTAGCCTCACTGAATTTGGTGGCTTATCATATGCAGTATCTTTCTTGATATCTAAATTTTCATCTGGTGATTGTTTTAATCAAGCTCTGAGAATTTTATGTGGCTCTTCATTGTAATCATTAAAACAAATTTACCAAAGAATTAATTGCTAAACTCTCTACTATAACTAGAAATTCTCGACAGATCTTTTATTAGTTTTACTGTTGAAAGTGAATCTTGCATAGAGAAATGCGATTCTGCGCGAATTATGCGCTGCTTGACCCGTGATGATTCAAACAAAACATTTGATTTCGACAAATATGATCCAAATGAATGTTTTTATTTGGCTTAGCGAAATATCTGACTGAGATCTGAGTTACACTTAGAATGAAACTTTTACTGTTACGTAATATCTGAATTTATATCGTTAGCCAGATGGCCACTGATACGTTGCGCAACATTCGGTGAATGTTAATATCTTATCAGTTATCTTCAATTTACTTTATGATCATTTTGGTCCAGCATTCATAAGGTATTCATAAAGTTTTATAGGGAGAGCTTTGATCTGACCATGTTGCTGGAACGTGTTCATTCACGCCTCCCTAGTCGAGCTGTAAGTGACGTACCAACTGACGTTTAACTTTTAATGCTCTTTCAAGTGGCTCCTGCTAAACTGTTGCACAAGTGCAGTGATGAAGTGTACTAGTGCAGGGATGGAGGAAATTCTATATCAAACGACCATAAGAAGCGGCCAAAACTTAAAGGCGGGCCAGAAATGTGATTTCGTTGAAAAATTTTAGCCTTAAAAATCAGCTAGAGTTCAAGTTGGGATTGACAGATTGCCTTCGGTGCGTAATGAAAACCAAATAGCCTGAATCCCCGCATAGTTTTGTGAATATTTTTCACTGTTATTATCTCTTGATGTTTCATTTAGCAGTAATTTATTATACGGTATTGCATGAAGCTCCAAATTACGTGAATTTCCGTCATCCGTCTCCGACGGTTGGATAGGGAAAGAAGGCAATTCACATCTCACGGCTTTAAAGTGTTAACTATCTACAAATTTATTTATTATAATAACTCCTGATAAAAATTATTAAAAATCCTAGTAAAACATTTGATAGGGATCGCGGGTCATACTTCCCTCCTCAGTGAGGAGTCCTCACTGTCCTAGGCGATCCATGCAGCGCACCACAGAGCAAGCCACAGCAAAAGTATGCAAGCAAGGGAAGCAAATCCTAAGGAATTCTTGTGAAACAAAAGGTTAATAACTCTCTCAGTTTATATCTGTCACAACTTGAAGAAAAACTTTGTACAATAAGCGTTGATAAATTTCATAATACTACAGATGTTCCTTATCACCTGATTGATATTCTGTGTCTAACCTTCAATAACCACATAGGCTATCCTTACATGGTGATCGAATTGGCCAAGTACGGAAACCTACGGGATTTTCTAAGGACAAGGCGCATTCAGACGAGAGCCGTGGATATAACCAACATTCCAGTTGTCCCGATAACAGTTGGTGACCTTTTGAGATTCAGCATAGAAATTGCGGAAGGAATGGAATACCTCTCCTCACGAATGGTAACACAGAATGATCCTTCTAATTTTGGTATTAGCAACCAATTTTATTATTAGATCATTCATCGAGACCTCGCCGCTAGGAACGTGTTGGTGGACCAATATATGGAAATGAAAATTTCCGATTTCGGACTGACGAGAGCGGTCGAGCATTATTATAGGAAAACCACTGACGTAAGGGTTTATTTATAAAATAAGAAGTTTTTTTTATAATAATCACTAAAGAACATAAAGTGACAAATGAAACATAATAACCTGTGAAAGATGTACCATTCATTTGAGTACATCCGTCCGGATTCAGCCGCAAACCAGCAAACGGTGTACAAAAGGTTTTCAGAACATTCTTATGTTGATATCTGCAAACCTATTCTACCGTTATATGATACTAGATAGAGATTTAGGAGAGGGGAGTGTGTGGGGGGACGGAGGACGGGGTGCTCCTGCATCAACGATTTCCTAACTTGTGGTACTCAACCCATACATTTTTAAAATTACTTGTTTAAATGAATTTGTTTTTAAATAAATAATAAAATATAAAAACGAGGTTTCAAAGTTACCTAACGGCATGAGTGTAAAAATAATGATTTAAGGACATTTGGGGGATTTGGGGAATTGGGATTTACATTTTATAATTTGTGGGCGGTTTTACAATGATTTCTGACTTCCTTTGTCATAGAATTATTCTCATATTGTTCCCTGGCATTCCTCAGTCAAAAATTACCCAGTCTCCGCACCCAATTATTTCACATTACTTCTTGTAGTTGTTCAACACTCCCTTCTATTCCTGGGCGTCCGGGGCCTTTTTTGTATTGCGTGTTTGAAATTCTTGTATCCTTCCTTCCCTAATTATCAAGTATTCTCACCCCCCCCCTCCGCGCCCATTTTAGAGACCAGTCAACAAGGATAACGAGATGTGTCAGTCGGTCGCCTGATGCAATAATCGTATTGAAAATGAAATCCCCATTGGGAAAAGTGCTTGCACACTTGACAGTGAGGAACACAGCCAAAATCACAATGAAAATCTCCCAATAATCAATAAATCAGAAATAAATCAGAAAACGCAAAAATTTTTGTGCTTCCCAATTGGATTTTTCCATTCAATTTTTTGATTTTTTTTCTAAAGTTTTTTTAATGTGAATTCAATTTTGATTTCTGATTTTGTTTGTCAATTAAATCGCTGAACAAACAAATCTAATAGAATGTTTAGATTTTGTGACCTTGGCAAACACAAATCGATAAATAAATAAACAATGAAATAAATAGCCGACCTTGTAAATAAATGTTAAAATAAATAAATAGAGGTTGAAAGGGGTAATTAATGTATGGCGAGCCGAGGGATTCATGCTCCTGGCGAGGGGGGGGGGCTCAGATGTCTATGCACAACAAGAAATAATTAAAATTTATTATATATTGATTAAATTTATTGATTATATTTATTGAAGATAATTATTTTTATCGAATGTGTCTATTAATTTTGTTTATTAAATATATTTATTGATTTTATTTATTGGTAATATTTATTTTATTTTAATATTTCATTTTGTCCATTCTGATTACAAATCACGTGATAAAGGCAGCGCTGACAATCTGTGTTATATGTGAAAGTATTAATCTATATTCGAAATGAAAATAAATGAAGTGTTAAAAATGCTAAAAAAACAATGGAAAATATTTATTGAAAAAAAATTAAAGGTCAATTGATAAAAATAAAAATAAATTAGGTAAAAGATAAAATGAATTCTAGGCTCTACTGAACATTCCTAAATCCACGTGGTCGGTAGTGTGTATGTGTGTGGTGTTGGTAGGACGGTGGCGGGAGGGGGAGGCGGAGGTAAAACACCAAATAGATGAATTGTTACTAGGCCAATATAGAAAGAACTCAGTCGAATCTGTCCATAAATGAGATACATAAATGTAAGCCCAGTTAAACAAAAAAATCATAAATTTACAACCACATGTAAAAATTGTCACAGATTTTCAAGAACAATTTCAAGGATGAAATTCAGAATTTACCGCAAAATTCCCATTTGCAGTTGAGGAGAGAATTGTTCATTTTCACCTCCTCAAATTCCTTTTTATATTCTCGCATTCGTTGTTGGTTTTCAATTTTCCTTTTTGCGATTGTGTGAGTTTTGTCATTGTTTTGTTGCCCTGCTGCTGACATATTGCGGCATTCCGTTTGTTGTGCTTGGCTATGGGTTTTATTCTCCCTTTCACAGGCGTTCCTACAATAAATATGTCGTTAAACTATTCTGTCAGCTTTGATAATTTTTTTTTTGGAATATCGATTTTCTGTTACAGATATTTTCATTTTCCCTGAATTTTATTTTGTATTCATTATTATTTTATTTATATATTTTCATTTTCTTGGGTTTTCATTTTAGGGCCGCCTGCCTATCAAATGGATGGCTCCCGAGTGCCTTCTGGACAGGATATATACTATCAAAAGCGATGTGTACGTTCGATTTTTAATAAAATAGTTTTAAATTTCAGGAGAAGGAGAGGGGGGGGGCTATATGACTATATATCTTCAATAAAGATCTGGAATAATCGGAATTTTCTTTAGGGAGGCCGTGGAAACATTTATTTATAAAAGGTCCGTGAACTTTCTTGCACCCGATTTTGAGCTGAGGGAAAAATTTGAAATTAATTATTTGCAAAATTTCCATTTTTAATTGTGAAATTTCATCTGGTGAAACTATCAGATAAATTTGCATGATGACGGGGGGGGGCATTGTCGCTTGATTCCATCAGTGCAATTCCATCAGTGCAATTCCATCAGTGCCCATAGATAACCAATGGGCAATATTTGTATGACAATAGCAATGGGAAGGACTAGGACATTTGTAAGACAATAGAAACGGGACGGACTAGGACATTTGTTGGACGCATTCTTATCTTGTTTGTTGGGTCAATTCATACAGATGGACTTTTATGTTTGTTCATTGTTCCGGCGTTTCCTAGAATGGGCATAGGTTATGTCAATATGAGCGACTCATTAATTGGATATTTAAATAATTTTCATATTTTGAATGGGTTTTCAAACTATTATTCTCCCCCTCCTCCCGTGATAGATTAAAATAAATGAACAAAAAAATATGAAATAATAAATTCAATAAATAGTAAAAAAGTAAAATAAAATACTCGCGCTAAAAATCCTGACGTCAGCACTCGCATAGCGAGTAATGGAGCCTCGATATCTCATTGGACGGAAAATAATTTTATTTCCAGAATATTTTTCTAAAATTATTAGAGATGATTTTCATTTCAATAGACAAAATAGAAACAAATATAAGTAAAGATTTTATTGTAAAATGCTTTCAAATGATTGAAAATTTGAAAGTTTTTACTAACAAAACTTTCTCAAATCTTCATAATCATTGCAAGACATGACAGAGGATTACAAAATATTTCTATCGAGTAAAGCGGTAAATAAATGAAAGGAATAATATTGTGCTTGTGAGCTACTCTCAGCGACACGACTGCCGATTGTAAGCCTCATTCGCAGCTGATCATTTTGAATGAATGAAATAAGTTATGAAATGATTTCAGCTGGTTTTGATAACTAAAAAAAATATGTTTGCATAAGAAATAAATATATTTACAAACTTTTTTTTAAACGCAAAAAATTTATTTTATGATTTTTTTCTGGTCATTTCAGAGGCCAATTTGGCAATTTATATGAGGATTGGTCTCTGCAAATAATTGCTTGCTTTTCCTATGTCCTTTGCCATACCGCTGCTTATCCTACTGCCTAGCATCAACTTTCAAAGTAATTTACTTTTTCCAATTCTGAACTCGTCAACATGTATGGCATGTCTGAAAAAATGCTAAATTTAGCTATTAAGTGACAAAAGTTATTTGACTTTTTAAATTAAAAGTTATTGGTGCCTAAAATTGATCCAAGTCGATTTGAACCCAACGAAATTATTCAAGATTTAATTGTTATGTAATATTCCATGCA
>CM039681.1:1571207-1618707 GCA_022537955.1 Schmidtea mediterranea | reverse complement strand
CTGAAGCCCAAAAGTCCTATGAAGACTGTCTAAAATTAAGAGAAAAGGTGTTAGGTAAGGAGCATAATGCCGTTGGAGTGACACTAACGAGTTTAGCCCAAGTCCATTACAAGCGAAACAATGTCAAAGAAGCAGAAAAACTTGCCACTCAAGCATTGAAAATTCGTGAAAAGTCTGCCGGTAAAAATACCGCGGAAATCGCTTTAATTCACTCACATTTGGGAATGTACGCTTGCCAGCTCTCGAAATGGAATGACGTAATTAACCATTACAAAGTGGCGTTGGGGATTTACGATCAAATGTACGACAACACGGATAGCTTGATTATCAAGGCCCACTCAAACATGGCCAATGCGTATGTGAAGCTGAAACAAAACGAAAACGCCTGTGAAATGTTGAGTTTAGTTTGTAAATCGTTTCAACAGAAAAACAGCAACACTAGTGACAATTCTCTGACGATCTTCCAGACCGCCCTCCATCACGCAGAAGGTAAATTGGCTGATCTGAATGCCGAGTACCTAATGAAGACATACGGAGCATATGAAAACGCCATTGACAAAGATGTTCTTGAAACGATTATTGAATATTTCAATAATGTCAAGAAACCCGCAACGGCGGAGTCGCTGAAAGTTTGGATTGAATTCTCCAACAAACAGCCTAATCCGGTGGTACGGCAGTCAATTGTGTCACGGGGCTCCAAACGACCCAGTGAACTGTTAGTGAAAAAGGAATCAGGAACAAGTCAATCATCGAAAAAGGATAAAAGTAGTATTATGGGATTCTTTAAGAAGGAAAAGAAAAAGTGAACCTAAGAAAACTCCCAATTGTTTGCGTCCAATATTTCCCCTATTGTTTTGGAACCATTTCTTGCATTTATGTTTCATTAAATGCGATTTTGATTTTAATTAATGTAATTTTTGTTATTAATAATTAATTATTTTGGCTTTCCGCTTTTACTAAATTTACTTACGCAACTTATTGGACATTTTAGATGTCATTTTATCAGCTACTGCAGAGTTCGGCCAATGGGATGAGAAAGGGGGTTGAAGAAAATAAACAAATTGAAAATGTTCGTTTAATCTGTCTCCCCTTGGGGACGTTGCATTAAGTATGTAACTTTCTTTCTCTGATAAAGAGCTTCAAAGTTGCCAAGGAAAAGACAATAGGTAACTGTAGGAAAACGTGTAAAGTAAATGACATTGTTTTTCTGGGATTTATAGATATTGTGTTTTATTAAATAAATGGATTTTGTATTGACTTTCAAAAAAAAATATAAAATCCATAATGCACTTAAATTTCCATCATTTAAACCCGATCTCGGTTTATTGCAGAAATTTCCGGCGGATGAAAAATCGCTTTCAGATTCGACTGAAGTCGCCGAAATCGTTAATAATTGATCATAAATATTTTTGAGAATTATAATTACAATCTGATTTTTACCAGGCAATCAAGAGCATTACTTGACCAAATTCTGGTTTTCTAATAATTTTCGGTTTTACTTCCGGCGACAATGTCTAAGTTGGCATTAGAGTCATTTGATACGATTTCTATACACTTTTGTCTCTCATTTGCGTTGCCAAGCAGTATTTTTCATCCTTGAATTGTAACATAGACCAAAAACATTGAACTCGTTCGATGAAACTGCGCTTATTAAAAGGTGCAAGAAAAAATTTTACTCAAAATATCATTCACTGTTGAGGTCCTTAAGATGTCGAGATTCTCAACGGGGTTTAGTAATAAATATTTACCATACCAAAAAGTAATTGTTGCTTGTTTGATTAAATATTTTATTAAACTAAAAACCTTTAGCAATTATTAAATTGCACTTTAAAATCTAATTTCAAAATGTTTACCTAAAATATGTTTGTTTGTGTCATGTATAAATGTTGTATTTGAAATATTATGTTTCGTGTTGAAGCATCTGACTTCTTTGTCGTCTGTTTTAGTTTAAAATTTCATACGGATTGTTGGGCCAGAACAAGGTTTTGTTTAAATGAATTCCAAATGACACGCAAATATAACAGGCAGATTTCAAATCAGACCCATAAAACACAAAGTAAACACCTTAAAATACAAGAAAGAAATAATTAAAATATAAAATCAAAAACATAAAAATAAATTAAAATAATAACACAATGCACCAAGATCAACACGAAATTAACATAGAAATAACAAAAGAACATAGAAATTTGACCGAAAATTGACAATTTATTTAAAAGAACAAGAGTTAATGAAAAGTAGAAGTAAAATCAAATGATTTTAATTGGAAATAATTCAATTAAAAATTAAAGAAATGAATTATCAAGCTAAATCAAGAAATAATAAAAATTAGAATTAGATTATACAAATAATTCGAAGGTCAAATTTTGTTTTACCGCAGTAAATTTAACAATCAAGGTTAGGGTCACAGAACAGGTATATATACCAATTCATTTTCACAGAATTTTAACAAAATTTTGAGAGATCAAAAACTGATTCTAACGAACTCAGCTCATTACAACTTTGCAATTGGACAATTTCGAAAAGCGTTTTCCATACAGCGTACAATTAACTTCAATGTAAGCACTACTTGACGCTCGTGTGGGAAAACGTTCTTTGTATGTTGAAATGCCAATCATGTTATGCCGTTATGATCAAATATATGCTTCAAAGGAAAGATATGCCTTTTCGAAATTTTTCCGGCCCACAGCTGAAACAACACCGCAAGATATTAAAATCTACATAACAATTTGAGCTGTGTAAGTGCGGTTCATCTGCCAATAGCTCGTGTCCGTGAAGGTTCCGGCGTGCGTAACGCAGGATAAAGAGGTAGTCTTTTGGCTGCTCCTGCATCATTCATTTCCCGAAAAATCGACCTCAAATTCTTATTTCATATCGGCTCAAAATCATTACACCGAGTAGTCCAGTGGGCACTCGTAATATCATAACATTAACATATCTACCTTAAGATCAAATAAGGGAGGTGAGTGTGGGAAAGAGTCAGAAATCGTTGTTATGTCGATAATGAATAAAATAATCATTCTTAACGTTCGAAAAATTAAAATCAATTGTATTAATAATAATTATGACCATGGCAGAACCAACTTAATGAATTGAGAGTTTAAATAATCCTTATTAACGTTCGAAAAATTAAAATCAATTGTTTTAATAACAATTATGACTATGGCAAAGCCAACTTAATAAATTGAGAGTTTCAATAACATCAATCTTTTCATTGAAAAATATAAAGCTTACAATAATGTCAGAATTTTCCCGTAGTAATATCCACGTCGAAATAAAAATCAATTTCAATACCCTAACCAATTAAACCGCTCAATTGAGAATTTTAATGACGATAGCATTCACGTCGGAATCAAATCAACATAAGTACGCCCAAAAGCTAGGACACAAATTTGAGAAATCCAAGAACCATAATGCTCGTGATAAATCAAATTAACTACGCAATATACGGAAAATACTAGTAAGATAATGTTCATATTAAAATTAAATCGTACTAAATGAATTGTAAACGTTAAGACCACTAGATGATGAATCCCAATAACGATAAAATTTACGTCGGAAATGAACATGCATCATAACAATCGAGATAATAATTTGAGAGGGATAGGAATGATAATGTAAGTCGCTAATAACTCATAAAATCGATAACCAGAAAGTGGCTCTTTAAGCTGAAGGTTCCGATATCAACGTCATCCATCTTCAAATGAAATAAAATCTACCTAAATCAAAATAAATGTCTAAAATTGCGAACTTTGATTCTGATTTGACTACTATTAAAATGCATGATAGGATTCGACAAATAAATTGTAATGATAACTCTCCATCATAATACTGAACAGAACGAGATTGCTAAAATCCACGATGAGAAGGTCAACGCAGTGTCACCATATTAGTAATCCGATACCAAGAACACAAATTTAAATGATTAATATGAGGACCCCGTGATTAATTAACTAACCACATTCCCACATGAGCTATAAACAATGGGGGAAAACTGAGTCAATTAACTCCCAAAATGTAATTAGTGCAAAATTATCATCACCAACTAAACTTCAACACAGATCCTCATTGAAAATATTTAAGCATGACTAAACCACATAGGCGATTAATCAGAGGACATCCACAGTGGAGGAGGTCAGAATCGGGAATCAACATCATTTGGACATGTCACTTTACATCGTATAGTCATTGAATTCCATGTAATATCAGGATATCGACTTCTGTTTTCTTCACGATGTCATAAGCTCGGAGGATCATAACCATTGACCGAGCTCTGAAGGTTTGAGGGCGGATATTACGTACCAAAGATCATCAGCATAGATTGCACTAACGATAAACCCTGACGAATATGATTTATCAATTAAATATAAGAAATCACTTACTGGAATTACCCGGTAAGTAATAAACCGAACCGCAAGATATTCTAATCACAGTGAACAAGATTCAGAAAAACTAAATCGATATAATTCCATTGATTGCATAGAAGAATATGAATCGACATGTTGACAATGTATATTAGACAAGACAGACACACTCACTACACGCCGTAATTTCACCCACGATAAAATAAAGATTTAAATGCCACGTAGTCAGGGTAAAAAAGAAATTTGTGTGAATCGATTAGGCACAAACCTGCCACGTCACTTGACAGCAAAAATCATGCTAACCAACAGGCACACTGACAGACGACGACATATAAATACCCAGCAAATTATTCAGATATACTCAGTTATCTGTTCAACGAAAATGTATACCCAAGAGAGACAATCTTTGACGACTCAGCCGACAAGACGAAATCGTTGTACTCCTCAATGGGAAGAGTAGGAAGGACATATGGAAAAGAAAGAAGGCAAGCGCGAGGGTATAGTTATACTTTTAATAATTCAATTTTTATTTTCTTTAAAAGAGAAAAATGAGAAATCATAATTCGGTCGGAATAGAACCTACCCAGACTTGCATGCAAATAATTCCATGGCATAAAGATAAGGACCATCATAATTAAATTTCGCCTCCTCTGGTGAATTCATGATCTACAGACTCTATAAACCGCAAACAAGGGTCAGGACTTAATATAATGATGGTAGATATGATATCTAGTATCCCGACTGACGAAACAACTGAACTGGACGCTTACGTGTCACCAATAGTTTCTATGTTTTCTTCGTGATTTAATAAAATTTAAAATAAATTCGTTTTTGTGTGTCTACAAAGGAGGGACTAATCTGATGATTTGTTAAGGCATATTACGTTACTCACTAAGGAGCGAGTTAACCAACCTAACTTAAATTGAGATCCACCTAGAATTAAATCAATACTTGACGGTTTAACGCTCAAGTAACTATTCTCGGAAATGCAGTAGTTAATGCGCATATCACACATTGACTAGAAATGGACAAATATCGAAAAGTCCTAAGACTCCGAAAGCAGTCAACACATGGGATGCAATTAAGTGAAATTAGCGTCGAGGTATGGATGAGTCTCGAGGTTTGACTGGGGCCATAAGTCCTGATGAACTAAAACGAAACCTTACGAAAGATGACGGTATGATAGATAGGGAGACCAGATCGCTAGTACCGCTTGAATAAATAATACGACCCAAGGAAACTCTAATTGGTTCTCATGATGTGATAATTGTTAAAGATTATCGAGGAACTTAATAAGATACACCGAGAATTACCCTATTAACACTTGAGACCTATAACGTGACCTCGCATATTAAGATTTATTTTGCAGACGAATCCTGGATTGATGCGTCCCGGATCACAGTGCGATTTCCAGCACGATCCGCCACCAGATGCAGACAGGCGATGTGGGATGCAGGATTCACGATCTCTCTTGTAAGGGAATCGAGAGAAAGTCGTTTGGATGACTACGAAGAAGCCGATCTCCCCTACATCGCAATCAAGAGGGATCCAGGCAGAAACCCAGCTCGTGAGAGTCTGCAACGCACCGAATACATTATGGCTCGCCTCGATAAACGTCAAAGTCAAACCAACTGGCAGGTCGAAATGGCGAGACGACACCTGGCGAGGATCAATGCAGAGATTGCTGCCGGAAGGATCCCCAGCACGGACGGGTACGCCCCATCGTACTGCATATCCTACGAATTGGATCACCCGAGGTTAACGGAACCTACCCGACCGATGGATGTGGTAATTCCGAGGAAACTACTGCCAAGGGAAATACGGAACGCTGACAGAAGCCCACTAGGACGACAAGAGCACTCGTATGCTCGAAAACGTCCTAGATTCGATCCGGATTCGTATCACCGAAATCCTAGATACTAACAGCATTTTGTTTTGTAATAAATTGTTGAGTCAAACATCTTAATCTTTTATTACTGACTATATTTATAATTCAACTTTAAAGACCAATGTGACAAAAATGATGAATTAAGATAAATCCTTGTAACGTATTTTAAATAAGCATAGCGATAAATGAGAAGAACTCCATGACTAAAGATGTGATATTCGTTAAAGAATAATCTAATTGTAGATATGGATGCACTGAACATTCTGAGTAGAGAGCTAGTGAAGTCACGCCAGGAGAATACGGAGCTTCATCACCAGTTGCTCCAAATGACCAGAGAGATTCAACAAATTTGAGCCTCATCGATCTATCAAAGGTTGACCGCCGCACAGCGTCAATGGGCGGAAGAAAAGCAGCTTGGACAAGCACAAAAAACGCAAATCCGCAGCTTAGAAGTGGCGTTATCGGCTTGTCAGGAGGGAAATGCCGTAACGTAGTGTTTGCATCAGCTCAGTTAGCCTATAGAGAAGCAACGGATGTGACCAAGCCGGCGGTAAAAAAACGTTCGCTGCGACGCCCCGGAAATGCGGAACGCGCTAAACGCCGTGCGATACAAACGAACATTTCCTATTAATTGATTAGTGTACTGTCAAATAAATTATCAATATTATTTCAATTGCTCGTGTTGTGTGTTGTAGTAATTCGTTAAGTTGTGAAAAATAAAATTCGATTAATTGAAGTTAGAAACTAGGGTTCGAGTAATAATTGATTAGAGAAAGTGTAACGCATATATGGAAGGGACCAAAAGTAAGAAAACCGCACACAGACCTTCTATCGGTAGTGCGCTGAACCCACTATGGCGATCTCATAACCAGTGGTTGCAGTACCAACGTTGCTTAGCAACGGGTAACCATTGGAGGGCAAGAAACGTTATATTCATGGGGTCAAGGTTAAACACCACAAACCCCACCAGGATGTTGACAAAACTAAATTTTTCCATTGATCTATGTTGTCACTTGTTGCACTATCATAAAACTAAATACTACAGTCTATACAAAATCAAGAATAAAGAACGAAGTTAACCGATTGAAACTTGAAATTATGATTGGCTAAGCATATTCACGCGGTAGATGTCTATAAATAACTAGCTTATGCAAGATAAACAATATATATGGGGTATCCTAATTTTAATAATTTTAATAATAATTCGTAAATGATTATAAATATATTAAAAATTTCTTAATAGTAATACTTGTTATGATAATAATGGTTTAAAATATTCCCTTTTTATGTATGTAATGGTCAGGGGCGGCACAAAGTGGTAAGCATTTTAAGCATTGCATGGGCCCACGTACTAAGATAGGGCGCCAACGTTGTGAAAAATTAAAAAAATTATTATGAATAAAAAACATGAGTAGGTAGTTAGTGGTACTCTGCATCATAACCCCTCCCCCACTAGCAACGGATTAAATTACGATATTACTCAATTAATCTATAATTATCTTGATTACATAATTATGTAGTTAAGATAATTAATTTTTGTGTGCGCATCTTTTTTTTTGATAAATTTTTGTGAATTAATTTTTCGAATTTTTGGCCCATTTTTTTAAAATTCAAAATTTGGCTAATTTTAGAATTAAAATTGTTTGAAATATATTTTTTTGATTAAATTTTTTTTCATATACAAAATGTTTTCGGCCAAGGGTATTTTTGACTCTCGATAAAAAAGCCTACAATAAAATTGGCTTGAATCGCCTAACGATAAAAAAGCATAAAATTAAAATTGGCTCTAATCGCCTACGATGATCACAGAGGGTAATTTATATCCACAAAATTTTTTCGGTGGCACTTTAATCAGGGGTATTTTTGACTCTCGATAAAAATGCCTAAAATAAATATTGGCTCAAATCTCCTACCGATAAAAAATTATCAGGGGTATTTTATAGACCATAGTTCGATTGACTATAGTTCGACCGAAAACATTTTGTGGATGAAAAAAAATTTAATCAAAAAAAAATATTTCAAACCATTTTAATTCAAAAATTCGCCAAATTTTGAATTTAACTAAAATGCGCCAAAAATTTGAAAAATAA
The DNA here is from genome assembly GCA_022537955.1 of Schmidtea mediterranea. NCBI lineage: Eukaryota > Metazoa > Platyhelminthes > Tricladida > Dugesiidae > Schmidtea > Schmidtea mediterranea. The sequence goes on along the minus strand of CM039681.1, from coordinate 1,610,365 downwards.
ATTCAAAACAAGTTATCAAAAAAAAGATACGCACTCAAAAATAAATTATCTTGATTACATTATTATGTAATCAAGATAACTAGATATTAATTTAATCTGTCGCCAGCGGGGGGGGGGGAGGGTTATGGTGCAGGGTGCCACTAACTACCTACAAACATGAACATGAAAAATATAAACATAAAATGAATATCAACAAAAACTCAAAAATATTACATTAGTTCTTAGTGTTTTAGAATTAAAATTTTACATTTGCTTGATTTTTTGTTTACTTTACATATACTAATTTTTTATTACTTTTATTTTCACCTACGATGAAAGATATTACGATTAATGTTATAAATATTATGTCACTTATAAAGAAGTCAGAGGTGAAAAACAAAAAAAGTCCTTATAATATATATATAATTTTTATTAATAATTACATGATTTAAAATTATCTAATACATGTATTAAAAGATAACGTAAATAAAGAACTCTTCGTACGATATATTTTGACAGCATTACTGTCACCTTCAGGTACACAAAACCAACTAAAAATATTATGGATCAATTTATAATTTAAACAAATTATTTTTTTATATAATTTTAATTTTGTAATAAATAGCCATTTAAAAAATATTCAAAATCTTTTAACTAATTTTAAAATGTTATTTATGTAAATATTATAATTTTTTATTCATATTATAATTTTAAAAAAATAACGTAATTTATAAATTAAATTATTTTAATAATATTAAAAAAGTTTTTTTCAAAAACAATCCATAAACATGATTTAACATACGTAAACTATTTAAAAACATTGAAAACATTCGTAGTCACAGCACTTTGAACATTAATCTTTGGATCCAATGATTTTATCAGCAATGCTTCACATTACACGCGTTCCCAATAATTATTAAAACTTTTCAACAAAATTCTAAAATCAGATATTCCTATTTAACTTTTACAGCCTCTATTGTACTCACTAATATTGGTCAAACCCTTCAATCGACAATGCTCTAGAACTCGAATACAGAGATGACGGGAAGTCTCTCCAATGTATGTGGCATTACACCCATTACATGTAAATTGATAAACGATATCAGAACACAATCCAACCGGAGTTTTTGATTTATTAATAAACATATTGCGGATCTTACAAGAATTAGAGACGATCTTATACTCTAAATTTCCCATCTGCTTACTTAACTTCCTTTTATAATTTGTAAAGCCTTCAGAGTACGGCAATACTAACATATATTTAGGGTCAATTTTTTTATATCCATTTTTACTATTATTTAGATCAACACTCAATTCACACTAATTTGTTAAATTACACTCAGACTTTCCAAAACATGGATCCTTAGGATTTTTAATCAATTTGTCAACAGTCTCTTTTATCATCAACAATAAAAATGATTTAGAATACCCATTTTTTATCAACAACTCAATCAATTTATCAACACTTTTTACCGAATTAGAAAAACTAGAAGATAAAGTCCATGCACGATAAATCAATCCTTTCACCGAATTTCTCTTATACTTAAATTGACAAAAGCTTTCTGGAATAGTATAAAGACCAGTATCAGTTGGTGTTCTATAAATCTCTGTCTCATAATGTTTATCTTTGCATTGAATTAACAAATCGATGACTTTCTCTCCGTTTCACATGTGAATACAATGTTCTTATGTAAACTGTTAATAAAATGCAAAAACGGTTCTACATGTTTCTGATTTTCAAATACAAGAAAAATATCATCCACATACCTTTTATACACAAAAGGTTTTTCAAATTGGAAAGAAGCAATTTTCTTTTCCAAACTAGTCAAAAATATTGATGCCATCGTTGGTGCTAAAGGGGAACCCATAGCGACTCCATCTATTTGTTGATACCAATCATTATTGAAAAGAAAAGTGACATTTGAAGTAGCAAATTCAAGAAGTTTACGAAATGCTCTTCTATCCAAAATGTGATGTTCAGAATAATTTTCATCCCACAACGCACGCATAAGTCAATTGTATCAACAAGTGGTACATTCGTAAACAAACTGCAAACACCAAACAAAACCATAACATCATTCATACTTCGTTTTTGTAACTGTTCAATACAAGACACAAACCCAAAGCTATCCTTACATTCAAACTCTGATCGCATTAACGGTTTTAATAATCCATCTAAAAACTTTGCTATTTTATACTTTGCTTTTTAATTTATCCCAGTGCTCGGATAGTTGTAAGCAGTATGAATACCCGACCACACTATAACATAATCAATTATGCACTTAATGACGAATAATTCAATTAGTGGAAAGCACAATAATGGAAGCATGAAACGAAAACGATCTAAACCCGACCGATCTACAGTGGAAGTAAACCCGGATTGTGAGCAGATTAACCGTGGACAAGGTATATAAATTTTTGTTATCAAAATTCGTATAACTTGATAATTACACCGGAAACTGTATGCGCACTTGTCAACCAATAAACGAGACTTTATATTAGTATTGTAATTTATCTGCACTCAAGTACTATTTTGTTTTCCTCTAGTATTGTTGGGCCAGAACACAAACGGCCTTGAAGATTGCTTAAATGAATCGGTAATACACACGCAAATACAACAAGCAGATTTAAAATCAGAACTATAAAACATCAAATAACCCTGCTAAAATATGAGAAAGAGAACAATTAAACATAAAATCAAGAAACATAAAAGTAAATTAAAATAATAACAAAGTGCAACAAGATCCGCACGAAATAAACATAAAAATAACACGAAAACATAACAATTTGACCGAAATTTGACAATTTACCAAAAAATGCGAAAATCCATGAAAATGGAATAAAAAGCAAATAATTTGAATTGGAAACAATTCAATTTAAAAATTAAAAAGAAAATTGTCAAATTAAATTACAAAATAATAAAATTGAGAATAGAATATACCAGAAAATCACAAGGTCAAATTTTGTTTTACTAAATCAAAATTAGCACGCAAGGTTAGGATTGTACAATAGGTATATATACCGATTCATTTTCACATAATTTTAATCAGTTTTTCAAAAACTTGAACCGTCTTAACCAGTCTTAATCGATTGAATAATAGTTTAACTAGTGGAACTCGGAAATTTTGAAAATTTGAGTGAAGGAATGTTCGAAAACTCTTTCCACGTCGCATCCTTGCAACTTCGAAGGAGCTCTGCTTGGACGTCAGCGTGGGGAGAGAGTTATGATGTACAACTAATGACTATGAAAGCTATGGTGTATTATATGAAAATAAACGTTTTCAAATAACAATCGAATTCTATCCAAATCGAAATTTTTCCGGCCCACAGCCACTCACGCACCGCAAGTTAATAAAATCAACACACAATTCATTCTGTGTAGGTGCAGTTTATCTGCCAATAGCCTGTGTCCGTGAAGGTTCTGGCGTGAATAACGCAGGGCCCAAACGTCAATTATATCCGTTGTAGGGGAAATTTGGAAGAGGGGAAGTAGTCTTTTGGCTGCTCCCCCACTGCCCATTTTCCTATAATTTCGACCAAAATTTCAATTCACATAACGGCTAAAAAATCATAAAACATTGAGTAGCTCGGTGAGCACTCTTAAAATTATAATATGAACACAATTATCCTAAGATAAAATTGAAAGGGAGGAAGTGGGGAAATGAAATCGGAAATCATTGTTATGTTTAAATATCTCTAACGAAAATAAAATTATGATAACGTATAATTAGGATTAACTACCCGAATATTTGACTGGCATAAATTTGAACCGCAGTTAAAGGAAAATAATAAGAGGATAAACCATGAATGAAAATGATAAGGGCATAAACGATTATCAGTTAGTAAATTCACTATCAACCAGTCCTACCAAATAAATGGCGTAATAAATAGCATTACTATCTACGATACCTTTATTATCATTAGTTAACCAGTACCCCTGTAAATTGAGACTTCTCGCAAACACCGAAGATCTTTCACCGCGTAACAAATCTACCCAAAACTTTCATAATTAACCCTAATCAAGTAATGGAAGAATAACATAACATCCCTCCTAAAATGAGCGTAAAAATCACACTTTAAAATGTCAACCCAATTTTATTAATAAACTACAGCACTCCACAAAAGAGTAGAAAATCCACGAACCTGAGTTATTGTATATAAGGTCAGATTTTCCATCAATAAAAACGGTCAGATTGGTTAATTTGGATCTCAAATACATTGATAACCGAATAGGAAATATGTTTCATTGAGAATTAACGTCGTCAATATTCATTTTCACCCCTGTAAGGACACAATAATAAATAAAGAGGAAGAGATGAATCATAAACGCACGAATCGCATATAAAGATTGCATAAAAAAATTATTGAAAATTAGCCACTAATCACCCATAAATGACTCCCACGAACGTACATACGACTCGAGAACTCCCAACCAAGTGGATTAGTGAACTAATCCGAAGTTTTTTTGTTGTCGCTGAAAATATATACAAAATCACATATACCCCTCTATAACTACGAATGAGTTTATTTATTTAGTTTCACAACTTTTTCATATCAATGCTAATAACATTCATTTTGACAGACTCATGGGTAGACGAATCCCGAATTACAATGAGATTCCCATCTCACGCCGCCGCAAGATACAGACAGGCGATGTGGGATGTGGGATACTCGATTTCCCCAGTAAAAGAATCGAGGTTCGGGATGCAAGGTGAAACGGAGGACGTCGAACTGCCGTATGTGGCAATCAAAGGAGAGCCTGGACGAAATCCGGCTCGCGAACTCCGAAGTCAGGCGGAAGAACTCTTGGCACGCCTAGAAGCCCATCAAAGGAGGACCAACAAACAAGTAGAGAGAGCTCGCCAACAATTAAATCAAATCAACGAAAATATTGCGGCTGGTCACATTCCGAGCACGGATGGGTATGCCCCTTCGTACGGCATCTCATTCGAGCTCGATGATCCTAGAGTGAACCGACCAATTCCGCCTATGACCGTATTCATGCCAAAGAAAGTTCTTCCAAGGGAGATGAGGTCAGAAGTAAGAGAGCATGGACCGGAGTGGGATCATTCCTATGCACGAAGAACAGCAAGACCATATTCAAAAAACTGTTATTCACGATCACGTTACAACCGAATTTAGTGAAATAAATTATTTGGAGTTCATTGTTTTCATACTTACATCTACCCTCCTTAAACTGTTTTCATACATTATACAACATTTAGGTATTTTTAACACATTGGAAATACTAAATTAATGATAAACTAATTTTATAATAGTCAGAGGAATCTATTAATGACCCATTTTATTGCAGAGATGAATTCTAGTGAAATATTAAATACGGCTCTCAAAAGTGCCCGAAAGGAGAATACAGATCTCCACCGACAGATGCTGGAATTAACCAGGGAAATCCATCGTGTAAAATCAACGTGTATAGAGCCGTCTAAGGCGAAAGTCCTATATCAACTAGTAACCGCCGCCCAGCGTGGATGGGCTGAAGAGAAGCGATTGACGCAGGTCATGAAGACGCAGATTTGCGGACTAGAGGTGGCGCTAGCGGCTTGCCAAGAAGGTCAAGCTGTCACGTACCCCTTAGTTTTCGCACCGGCCCAGCTGGCGTATCGCGACGCGACAAGTGCAATCAAATCGGTGGTAAAACCTCCTCAATGTCGTCCGGGAAAAATCGAGAGGGCGAAACGACGGGCGATGAGATCGGCGGAACAAGGAAAACGAGAAAATGTCATAACAAAAAAATGTGTTAGTTGAAATGTCTGCACATTTTTTAAATTTATTAATTATGGCTAGGAATAAGCTATGTAAGATAATAAAGATTCAACCAAAGAGAGAGAGACGACTGATCGAACTTGTAAGTGAAAGGGATCAAAAATAGAAATCGCACACATACCTTCTATCGGTAGTGCGTTGAACCCGCTATGGGATCGGGCCTTAGCAGTTCCTAGATGGCGCTCACCTTTCGCGATTCCATAACCAGTGGTTACATTACCAACGTTGCTTGGAAACGGGTAACCATTGGGGAAAGATAATAATTTTCATATGGGTCAAGGACGATGACATCATACCCAAAAACCCCACAGTATTCAATCCAACCGAGTTTGAGTGCTTCGACGATTCTGGCAGAAATCCGGCCAGGGCGATATAGACAAAGAGCCGAAGTTGCAATGCAACATTTGGAGCACCTAGCGAGAAAGTTCCGGTGGCAAGCCAACATGGCGAGGAGACGACTGGCACGAATAAACGCCGACATTGCGAGTGACATAATATCCAGCACGGAGGGCTTTGCTCCAGAATATGTAATCTCCTTCGAACTGTAAGATTTCGAACTGCTCAAGTTGGAGGCCTCGACACAACTCGCTTTGCCAACTCGCATAATCCAACCCGATTTACTATGTGTTCTATGTAAGACTTTTAGAAATTCGATTTTCCTATTATAAATCTTAGATATTATGAATTTTGATTTTCGACTTTTACATTCGATAAATTCAACTTTGTTTTAATATTATCAAATAAGAATTTGAATTTTAAAATATTTGAATTTTACATTCGATAACTTCAACTTTGTTTTAATATTATCAAATAAGAATTTGAATTAAAATATATTTTAAGTTATAGAATTTGTACAATGAATAGAATATCAAATAATATCATGAAGGTTGAAGATATAAAATCTATGATTTCAACTCTGTCATTGCAGGTAATAATTTGGAAAAAACATTACTTTTTTGATGATATATTTTAGGAAATATATACTTCTTTTACATCGATTATAGATAAAATATTTAATACAGAAAACATAGATTCTTATTGGGATATAATATCCCGTAACAATTATAAAAATGACAATGATAAAATTTTAGAATTTTTAAGTCCAAACGGCCACTTATTTGATTTGATATTGAAACGATTAACAATTGATAAATCAGTGATTCATTTTGAGTTTCCAATTTATAGATTATCGGTCAGTAACAACAATGAATCATGTAATAATTGCTAAATATTTCCGTTATTTATTCAGAAATTCACCCAAAATTCCATTGCAAACAACTCGGCTTGCATGTTTATCTCATCAAAACTTTATTCCAAAACCCCAGGCTTCCAAAGCAACGTTTTATTTCTAAGTATGTATTTTTAATGGAAAATATTTCTATTGTTATAGCATTCTTAGAAAAAAAAATTAATTTTCTAAATTTTTATAAATTTGTCGTTACTATATTTAGTAACATATATTTGATTGGATATTGTTTATTGATATTTGATTGGATATTGTTTATTGAAATTTGATTGGATATTGTTTTTGGTTGATAACTTGATTCAAAATTATATAAGTGAAATTGTAAAATAGAAATTTTAGCATTTGCTAGCGATGATACGCGCAATCAACATTATGAAATTTAATTTCATATAATATTTCAGACGCATTCGAGTATTTCATGTTCTCCTTTATCAGCTTCATCTATCACAAAAATGTTGCCAAAGTAAAGTTTGCTGACTGCCATTAATTGTATTTATCGAATTTCCGTCAGAAACTCGAATGGAACGGATCGACTGACAGCATTTATTGCCAACTTGTTTTGCGATATTTGGATTTCTTTCTCTTCAAATCTCCTCAGTCAAGTTGTCTCATGCAATTGGCATTGCAGTCCCGCTCACGCTCCAATCTCAACCAGTCGTTCTCATGGAATGTGCCCCTCACTGCCAGCTATCAATGCCAGCAAAACGTCTCGCTAAACCTCTCGAATTCCAACCAGGAATGGAGCATGCTCAATCCTCGTTCCCGATTGGCTGGCGTGAAGGAGCAGAAGAATTCCGCCGACGCAGCGGAACTGTATTACACTGAGACAGTGTTGCAAATCATTTCCGAGTTCTGGTTGAATACAACTATAATCGAGCCGCCGCAGCAGCCAAACGCGACCGGAGGGGGCGCCAGCTGCCCCCACAGCGCTGCTGTGCTCATTGACCAATCAGAAGCGAGTAATGGCGTCCCGTCCGGCTGCCCATCAGTGGACCAAGTCTGCCTAGTGAGGTTGCTAGTGAAGCATTGCTATCATTTCTGCTACGCCAAGTCCGTTGCGGCTCTCTCGCCAGACAGCCAATTGGAATGCGAGTTCCTCTCCAAGCTCCATTCGTACCGACAGTGAGTCCAATCAATCGATCGATCGATATCAAATGTCGTGATTATAATGTGATTTCTAGGCAAGTCGTTCCGCGGTTCCTCTTGTCCCGGATGCTGCCGTATCTCGAGTGCTGCTTCCGCAATTGGCCGATCGATTTCTCATTCAAGATCGTCATGGAAACCTGGCTGAGTCTGGCGCAGCCCTGGCGCTATGTGGATTCCTACCAGCACAATTCGAGTGAGCACGAGCATCCATCTGTCGGTGCTATCGCAACCGCAGGGGGAACCTCAGCGGCATCGCCAGTGGCCATCAGTGAGGATTGGTGCGAATTTGTCATGGGTAACAGCGAGATTTACACTCGGCCGCTGGCACTGTTTGTCAATCGGCTGCAGCGGATGGATTTGGCGGTGCCTCGCAACGCCCACATGATGTATCGGGTTGCCAAGGTGATTGGACAGGCGGATATCTGTCGGTACCTCAATGCCGCCGCTGGCACCGCCTGCGCTGCCGGTGGCATCGAGTCGAGATTCCATCGCACTGGATTGCAATCGATTGATTGCAATTGGAATGAGATCCGTTATCAAATGTCGCTGGTGTTTGCTGAGATTGGCTCATTGGTTGCTAGGTGAGTTGCTAGGGGAGTTGCTAGGGCGGCGGGCTGGAGATTGTGAGTGGATATTATATCTCATTTAGACTGGAACTGGCGGAACGGGAGGCGGGAGCTCATTGCAGCTGGTGGCGGGCGATCTGGGACAGTCTAATCAATTCCGATGCCTTGTCAACCGGAGGCAGTCCGAAACGCGTTGCGATGTGCTTGCGGCAGTCACGCGCGCTATTTGCGGGCTTGCTGGGCATTGCCGAGTGCGCGACAGACGAGATTGTATGGAGAATTATTGATTGATATTTGATTGCAATTTACTGATTATCGATTCTATTGGTGCAGGAGGGACAGCGATTGGTGGAGCGGCAGGATTTCCTCGATCACAAGCACTGCCAGCCGGAGCATGTGGTGACAGCCGGCCGGATCCAGCTGACGGATTTCGGGCGGTTCCAGGTGCTCAATAACCTCTGCAAGCTCGATGTTCCCTCGAATATCGATTATTACAATCGGCCGACTTGCAACTTCGAGGTGGACGGGCTTGTACGGTTGTCAAGGGTTACATCGAATACTTTGTGTCGCCGGGTGGGGATTTATTAATTATTTACCCATTTTGATTGATTTATCCTGATTTATTGATTCTCTATCCATATTGACTGTCCCATTTCAGTACGAGCATCAGATGCGGACTTACTGCTATCGACCGGATTTCTGGGGTCGATTATCCCGGTACATTCTCATTGGTAAGCGGCAGCCAATCAGCTCTCAGGGTGATGAGGTCACCAATAATGTCCAATTGAAAGAATGGGTCGACTCGAATACGCTGCATTTACGGATGCGTTTCCTGGCAACGAAGGCATTTTTGTTCTGGTTCTTTGTTCTGTATCTAGTTTTACGCCTCACCTGTGGAACTGGATTGATCTCAATGGTAACCGGTGGGGCTTTGTTATATTTGTTGGTTGCCATGGTTTCAGTCCAAATTCTGAGGTTTGAGTGAAAGTTGTTTTCAATATAAATGTGTTACGACTTTTTCTTTTGCTTTCTATTATATTGATGAAACTCGCAACTAATTCTTATTGGTTGACGCTCGCTCAAGGTAAAATATTCATATCATGTTTTGTTGATCGATAACTGTTGCGCATATCGCCGGTTACATTTTATAGCGCCAAAATTGCCGCTCGTTTTATGGATCAGTCAGAGATCCGGAAACAATTTGAATATCAAATCAAATGTCTACTTTGTCATGCTAGTGTTGATTGAATGAGAATTCAATGCTCAAAACTGTCGCACGTATTCTGCATGCGTTTATAATCGCAACAATTATGGGAAAGGTTTCGAGCATTTAAATCTCTCATTAAAGATAATAAGCCGTAAATTTATTTTTGTTTATTCATGATTAAAATTACAAAAAAAATTCCGTTTATTTTAAGAGTTATTGAGTTTAAATAATAAAGAAACTGAATTAATTTAGAAATTGAGGCTTTGCGCAGGAAGAAAAGAGATAAGTGAAATTAGTTATTTGAATACAGATCTAAGTGGGAATAAACAATGAATGATATGATATTTCCAAAATCATTATTATACTACTCTTTTTACCTGTTTGAAGTTTTCGCTACCTTAATTGATTAGGCGACTTCTCTCATCTTTAATAACTCGAAACTAATCATTAATTGATTTTTAGAGAGAATTTATCTATTTTACTCCGACTTTCCTCATAACTAATAATGTTTTATTGAATATCTTTTTCTGAGGACTTTCCATTGATTTCATATTATAATTTTTGTATTCGCCTCTTCATGTGCCAGCCGTACAAATTTGTTTACCCTGCCGTACGTCAACTGTTAAATTAATATTTTTGAATTTATTTACTATCTGTAAATATTTCATTTATTTTATATTGCTTCACTTTCCTTTCTCCATGCAATATCTCCTGCTGCACCACTTTAAACAACCCCAACAACATTTTTGCAAGTTTCTTGTTTTACTGCACATGTAATTATAAACATCAAATGTTGAAATGACGGTCAGAAATAACTTGTTTTTATATTGTTTTTGAAAGGAAAAATCTAAATTGCCATTTCAGTTAATAAGATGAATTGTATGAAAATTGTATTTTAATCAAACTTAATTACGCAATTTATACAGCAACATTAGCATGACTCTAAAATAAAAAGAAATAACTAAATATATTTTAAAATAAGAAATACTGATAATTCTGAAATGAGATTTTCTATTTTGCGAAATAGAAACAATTTGATTCGACATAAATGGTAATTCTAAATTTGTTTTGTCGTGTCAAATTGATCATTTCAAACGTTTCAATTCAGTTAAGTTCCTAGAATTCAATGTAAGTATTATTACTGAAATTTATAAATAAATTATTTCTCTATGATTTTATAACAAACGATTGATTTAAATATAGAATAAAAAGTGGCAACATTTCAGCAAATTCTCAAAAACAAACTATATTACTAGATAAAGCAATTAAATATCGAAATAATGCAGAAATTAATTAAGCATTACTTTTTATGGAAATGAATTTAATTGAGAAAACTAAGAAGCTTTTATCTCCTGAAAAATATATTTTATTTGCTCAGATATTAATATTCCATATGAGAAGGGAGGGGGGGGGTAAAGCACTGCTCTATCCCGTTTATTTCATTATTAATTTTATCTAATCTGCAATTTTTAGTTCTTCTTTCGGTTCATTTTTTAATAACTCTCTTATGCAATTGATCTTTTTGCTCTTATTCATTACTTTAGAAATGCAGACGATAAATTTCAACTTTCGAGGCAATAAAAATTTCCACAAATGTATCATTCATAATTCGGTCCTAAAGATGAAAAACAATAAAAGAAATGAGACAGATGCGAGTGTAATAATTTAAAATTAATTAAAATAAGAAATTTCAAAATTGTATGGTACTATGATGAAATGTATGACTGGAATCATGGCTCATTAATTGAATTATCAAAGCTTTGAAAAGAGAAATTTGTTTTTATCACCCTGTGGTTAATTAGTGTGTTTTTATCCGTTTCCAGCGAGAACCCATTATGAGGAATTGAAGACTTGTGAAAGTTTCTAATTTATCATATTTGCCAAAGTCATAGATTTGGAGCGCGAGCGACTACTGGTGAAAAATTAAAAATTTCGGGCATCTCGGGTAAAGGTCGAGAGCTGGAAAGGCTTAAAAACACTATTATGATGAAATGTATGACTGGAATCATGGCTCATTAAAAGAATTATCGATCCTTCAAAAAGATATTTAAATAATCTATTAATATAGATTGTTTAAATAATCATTTTTTTAAATATATATTTGTGGAATTTTAATTATTAACTATGGCTTCAGAAGAAAACGATTGCAGTGTAATTGACACTAACAGAGATCATAAATAATTATCAGGTTGAGCAAAATCCCAGTGAGAGAATTATAGATTCGGTTGGATGTCTTCCTAAAGTACAAAGTGACATTGTCTTAATCACAAACCAAATAAACTTCCTGTTAGTAATAATATCCTTTGCGATCTAGACGAACCGGTGATCTAGTGAAGTCAAAACCTAAATTAAAATAAACAAAATATAAAATCGACCTTAATAGTGTATTAGAATTACGTGCGAGAAAGCCGACTAGATTTAATGAATAAATTCCTACGGTAGATTGTGAAACAATCGTAGAACTCACAAAGTTTGATGAAAAATAAATGGTTGAAATCATAGTTCATATTAAATCAAAACATTTCGAAAATTTTCGCAAATAAGATAATATGACTAGATATCACGACAAAGCGATTAGACCATTTTAGCAGGTAGAAACATTGGTAAGCTGTTGTAGGCATCTGAAGCAAACGTTTATTTTGGAAAGATAGCTAAATGTATTAGAGCGCCGATGATATAATAAATTGACGAGATGATTTTTTGAGTTATAAGAATTAAAATGTTATATTATAATTGAGAAATATTTTCGTGAGTAATATTTGGACGCCTATCAGAACCAAACACAGACGCGTATCAAAACAAACCTATAATCTCCTTCATTCTTTTTCTGTACAACTTTGTAACAAAGGAAACAAACTCAAAATTATCTTTGCGTTCAAAATTACTTCATTTAAACAAAACAATTTAAAACTCATCTCTATTTAAATAATTTTTTGAGTGAATGGCGAGAATAAGAAATTTTAGCGAAATATCTGATAGAAAAACTTCCACAAATAACATCACGACAATGAAAGTTTCACATTAATAAACCACAGTGATCCAATTTCGCCTCTAGTGCTTTCCAGTGGGAGCTCGAAAGATTTCAAGCCAAATGTCCATGAGGTATACTACTTACGAAATTATTTCTTCATTAACCCCATAATTCCATCGGATATTCTACCAAAGGAATCTCTTTTTCTTTTTTCCTCTCTAATTGAGTCTTTTGACTCGTTTTTTGTTTTTTCAAACAAATTAACAACTTCTACAGAAATGAAATGTTGTTTGTCCAATGCCAAATAATAGCAAATTCAAATCAAATTCACATATTTATGTTTCATAAGTTTTTTTTATTCAGTGATAAAATTCAAATAAATTTTTCAAACGAAATTCGAATTTTATAAATCAAATTTAAACAAATCACAAATATTCACAAAAATTACTTTTTAAATTATAAACATTTATTTAATTAAAATGAAAAATAATTTTCATAGATTAATGTTTAAATTGATCAGTTAATATTATTTATATTAGTGAAATATCAAACTTCGGAATTATTGAATAACTGATGGAGTAAATTATTATTTTTATTAATTTATTTAATACCACTCAGGATAGAATACGAATTATTCATTAACGCAATCAGATCCGGATCAGCAGAATTATTTGACAGATATTTCAATGCGGAATTTACGGAGCGAGAGGTTGATATCAATTTGTATTGAATGTATTTGAATTTTGATGGAATAATTTCACTTTGTTTAACTTTCCAACAACTTGATTATTTATTATTCAGGATGCCAATGGGTGGAGACCAATTCATCACGCATGCATTCACGGACACTCAGGGGCCGTCAAACTGCTGCTTGAGCACAATTGTGATATCGAGGCGCTTTATAAGGTACATTTTGGCGAAAATTTAATAATATTTATTTATTTACCTTGCAGAATAATTGGCGGCCGATTCATCACGCATGCTACCAAGGGCACTCAGAGGCAGCCAAACTGCTGATTGAGCACAATTGTGATATCGAGGCGCTTGATGGGGTACATTTTGGTGATTATTTAATAAAATTTATTTATTTACCTTGCAGTTGAATCAGCGGCCGATTCATCTCGCTTGCATTCAAGGGCACTCAGAGACAATCAAACTGCTGCTTGAGCACAATTGTAATATCGAGGCGCTTGATATTGTACATTTTGGTGAATATTTAATAACATTTATTTATTTACCTTGCAGTGGAATCAGCGGCCGATTCATCTCGCATGCTATCAAGGGCACTCAGAGGCAGTCAAACTGCTGATTGAGTACAATTGTGATATCGAGGCGTTTGACGATGTACATTTTAATGATTATTTAATAATATTTATTTACCTTGCAGCGGAATCAGCGGCCGATTCATCACGCATGCTATCAAGGGCACTCAGAGGCAATCAAACTGCTGATTGAGCACAATTGCGATATCGAGGCGCTTGATATTGTACATTTTGGTGAATATTTAATAATATTTATTTATTTACCTTGCAGGATAATTGGCGGCCGATTCATCTCGCATGCTATCAAGGGCACTCAGAGGCAGTCAAACTGCTGATTGAGCACAATTGCGATATCGAGGCGCTTGATAAGGTACATTTCGATGATTATTTAATAATATTTATTTATTTACTTGCAGCGGAAACAGCGGCCGATTCATTGGGCATGTGAGAACGGCAATATTGAAATTGTCAAATTGCTGATTGAAAGGAAATGTGATATTACTGCAAGAGATAAAGTAAATGTTGTGAACAAATAAATATTTTCATTTATTGCAATTCAGTGTGAGATGTCCCCTCTGGACATCGCTGTAAAAAATGAAAATAAGAAGCTAGTGGAGATCCTCAAGGCAGAAGAATTGGTACTTCTAGTTTGTTCAAATTTTTGAATCCCTCTATATATCTCTAAAATCTCATCATGTGAACTTTAATCATTTAAAAGTAAAATCATATATTTTCCTTTCATGAGAAAATGGTGTCAAAATGATCCAATTATCTATTTATTTTGTATACTTATTACACGGGTTTGCTTTCTTACCATGATGCAGGACTTTCCAGGGCAGGCAGCTTCTTTTGATCCTAGTCAGCTTGTGGTGTTAAGTAAAACTCTCCAGGACGCTGTCCGCCTGTTTTCTAACAATGTCATTGATTTCACTACATAAGGATAATTGGAGCTTTCTTGTAATTTCGGATCAATCTTACTTACATTCCTTATTAGTTGTGATGCTATTAGTATTGATGAAAAGTCAAATTATAATCAAATTTCAGCAATTCAAAATTCAACCTTTCAGTATTGGAATGCATAAATAAGCAATTCAACAAACAACATCAATTACCAACTTACATTCACACAATATGTTTCGTTTCGTATACACTGTAGGTCTAATTACTTCTTTGAAAACGGTATTTATTGATCTCCTTTTGGTAGTGAGTCCAGCTTTTATTTCATTCCAAATAGTTCCACCAGGAGCAATTTCTGTTTGCAGCCAATAAGAAAATGACTGTACGTACGTATTTCAAAAAAATTCAACAATTGCCATAAGAAAATAAATAAACAAGAATCACATAACACCGCCAAATTCTGAAAATTTTGTAACAAAACAGTAATTTCATTTCCCGGTAATTTTGACCGGTCGGTATATTTAGGTATTCCTCATATGTATATCAGAAAAATGAAACGAAGAAGGAAAATAATTTAAAATATCAATAAATACATAAATATAAAAAAATTCATAATATTATCATAGAATATTATGTGAAGTCTTGAGAACAATTGATGCAACCGGCCGTCTTGACCGGTCGGTAGTTCTGGTGTTAATTACATTTTCACATACTCATTAATTTATTTTATTGCGACGCCATTTAATTTTCTGCACCGCCTTTCTAGGGATTCTTTTCCAATCTTGATTTATTCTTTTGTGTGGAAGTACGACAATATTTTAATTTAGTTAAATTCTTGTTTTAATTAAAACTAATATTTCGCTTTCTCAACGATTGAGTCGGAACTTTTTAATTTTTCGAAATGTTTCGGTAATTTGTTATTGATATGTTCATTAGGTCAAAACGAAGGTTTTATGCATTTATCCGGTGTAAATTGCGACACTTTACATAAAAGTGAGCTCATAGACAATATTTTTATAAAACAAATACAAGAATAATAAGAATAAAGGAAAAATGAAATTTTTCTGATATGTTTTTCGATTGTTGGGTGTTTATAATAAGCCGGTATTAATATCTGACTACTCTGCTTTCTTATTTAAACAAATCGAACAACCCAACACAACTTTAATGTTGTTGTAAAATTTTAGACCTCTTTGCCTTATCTTCAACCAAATTGGCAATTTCGCTGACTTGTCCCTTCTTTATATGTAATTTTCTTGATTGAATTAGTTTCTCCTCAAATTGATTTTTGTGGTTGGGCTCCAAATGGCTTTAGTTTTTTATTTAAATATTTCCTTCGTGGCACTCTCCCATTGATCTACTTTTATTATATTTGAATTCGTCTCGTCATTTAGCATGCACCCATCATATTTCTCCCTGTGAACTATTTGAAATAAAATAAAATTTATATTGGATTTATATTACAAAACTCAAACAAATTAATAATTTATTTAAATACAATTGAAAAAAAAATAAAATAAATTAAAATAAATGTTTCTAATAGATTCTATAAATACAAAAAGTGTTGTGATTAATACTCCTTGCAGTGGCCTATACTACTCAACCCCTAGCTATCTTACTGTTAGCAGATGTCGGTCCACTAAGAACGGCTACTAAAAGCACTATGTCTAACATGCACCCACAATAATCGTGATGGTAAATTGATTTAATTATTTTTATATTTAGCTCTCAGGAATAAAACATTTGTGAAAGGTTCAGAAATTGGAAGTGGAGCATTTGGGCAGATTTATAAATGCAAGGGTTCTGGAATCGACGCAGTCTTTGCTATCAAATGGATAGCATTAAAAATGATTGGTAAGAAATGCATAGAAGGAAATATCAATCAATTCATACACAAACTAAATCATAAAAGAATCATTAAATATCTTGGAGCTATTCAAACAAAAGTTCATTTATGAAGTTTTTCATGAAATACCTTTCTAAAGTATGTTATTCAATTTACTTTATTTGCATTTTCAAGACAAATAAGGGGCTTTGCAATGTGAAAGCTTACATCTTTTATGCTGACTGAAATTGGTCCCCCAATTTATTCAGTTGATTCAATTACACATTCAATATTTAGCACACTCTTTGATAGCGATTATTTGCATAACATCTACATGGGACTTTATTGGCTTTCTAATTATTGATACAGAATACACAAACATACCAACATTCAAAAACTATCATTAAACATCATAACCAGCTTCTGATTTTCAAACTACGATTTTGACATGTTGTTACATAATAGGTTGATTTGAGTAATTATAAAATATTCTTTAATTATTGTTCCTTACACTCACGCTGTGTATTAATATTCTCTTCCTATCTCTTATTCAAATATAACACAATATTCTCATTCGAAGCTAATCAGCTTATGTAGCCCTTGAGAACAGCTATTTTAAGTAAAAACGAATAGCTATAGTGACAAATGTCTGCAGCATTACCAAGCATCCCTCAATGCGATATAATTGAAGTCTGCATGCTTTAATAAACCGCAAATTCTTCAACATAATTTTATTTAATTAAATCTGACAAAATGAAATAAAAATTTTTATCTAAATTTGTGAATGTTTATAATCAAAGTAAAAATATTTTACCTAAAGGATTGATATAATAATTATTGCTATTTGTAGGGTTCTCTGGAGGATGAGATTATTAAAAGGAAAAGGCCTCTAGCCACTGAAAATATTATTAAGTATAGCAAGCAGGTCCTCGAAGGCCTGGAATTTCTGCATAGAAACAGAATTATTCATCGAGATATAAAGCGTAAATAAAAAGCGATAATAATATTTACATGGAAATTATTAATCTGCGGCAAATATATTGCTGAGCGACGACAACAATATAAAATTTGATGAATTTGGTATCAGCCGGTCTTTAATCAGAACGAATGGCAAATCAACGAAAGCTGTCTCAGCCGTAGGAACTTTCAATTTCACAGCTCCAGAAGTTATTCGATCTAATTTAGATGATGCACCCTATACTTAGTCAGCTGATATCTGGTCTGTGGGGGCCACTGTTATCAACATGATTGGAGGTTAGCAATATTTCGATTATGTTATTTTCCCTTTTATTTTTAATTTTAAATTTTATTTAAACGTTAAAATATTATTATTAATCAAAGTATTTTAATAATTAATGGGAACTTGTTATATGGGAAGCATTGTTGATAAGATCATTGGACCCAAATCCAAAATTCTATTAATATCACATGATTATTGACTTTTAAAACAAACTTTTGCAAGAGAACCTTTACAGTTTTTAAAAATAATTTTATCATTTTAAAATTTTTATGCGTTGACGGCTCGTGTTCTCAATCAATAAAATCAAACTAGTCAATCCAAACAAAATCTTTATTTCTGAAGTTACAAAGTTTCCGACTTACACACAACGCAGAATCCAACTGGATAAACACCCAAAGGCTATCATCATCAATCGTAAGATCAAAACACAATGTACTCTTTCTTTAATTGTATCCTGTTGCTCCTCCAGACTACGTTCAATTTAATAAAACAATTTATTTCAACCAATTTTAAACCATTTCAACGAAAAAAAAATTTAAATATTTAGCACAAAAATTACGGTCAGCTTTGCTACAAATTAAGATGTTACATAAAATGTAATTAATTGATATTTAGAAAAAATAAACACACTCCTACCTGAAATAAGGACTAAAATTATGGACACCGACATAAATTCGGGGCATTTACAATAGAAAGGAAGAATAATAAAATCTAAGCACACTCACTACACGTGTACACAATAAGCCTATAACAGAATACAAAAACGGACAAATATTATGGACACCAACATAAATTAGGGGCATTTACAATAGAAAGGAAGAATAATAAAATCTAAGCACACTCACTACACGTGTACACAATAAGCCTATAACAGAATACAAAACGGACAAATATTATGGACACCAACATAAATTAGGGGCATTTACAATAGAAAGGAAGAATAATAAAATCTAAGTACACTAACTACACGTGTACACAATAAGCCTATAACAGAATACAAAACGGACAAATATTATGGACACCGACATAAATTAGGGGCATTTACAATAGAATGGAAGAATAATAAAATCTAAGCACACTCACTACACGTGTACACAATAAGCCTATAACAGAATACAAAACGGACAAATATTATGGACACCGACATAAATTAGGGGCATTTACAATAGAAAGGAAGAATAATAAAATATAAGCACACTCACTACACGTGTACACAATAAGCCTATAACAGAATACAAAACGGACAAATATTATGGACACAACCATTTATTACCAGCGTTATAAATCATTCATAAATGTCCTGAAATTTCTAATAAATGCACAAGATTTATTTCATTTATAATATTACTTATCATTACAAAATTAAAATTATTTTAAAAACTTTTAATAAATACCTTTTTTTAATTAAAAATACATTTTATAAATCAGAAACGGCGCATAATATGTGACATTGACTTACATAATTATGGCATTATTATTTGTTTAAATTTACACAATTTATAGCATTTTACATCAGGCAGGCCGCCATATTACAATTGGAATCAAGCGGCTCTCATATTCAAAATTGGCACAGACAAGAAGCTTGATATGCCTCATTCTCAAATGATGTCAGATGAAGTGAAAGCCTTCATTGAAGAAATGTTGAATCCTGATCCAAATAAACGGCCAACCGCAGCGCAATTATTAAAATTGAAATTATTTTCTGAATTTGATTGAAATTGAATATATTTTTATTTTTGATTTTAATTTCTCGATTTAATGAATATTTTTTGTTTAAATCGATAGAATTATAATTAGGTACTTTCTTTTGTTTAATACAATTTCAAGCAAGAATAAAGACCATAACATTCTTTAGGACTATTGTTAGAGCGTTTAATATCGCTCTTTGTTGTATTAAATGGAAATATTGATTTAAAAGTGCAATAATGTGCGAAGAACATTTTCTTACTATAATCAGGAGGTTTTTAGTTATAACAAAATAATATTAAGAATTTCTAATGTGTGTGTGTGATATGTAGTTTCGGGAATATTCTAGAATGTGTGTGTGCGTGTGTTAGCGGTTTCAGAAAGTTAGGTTCCAGAACTTAGGTGTGTGGCATATGGTAGGTGAAATGAAGGATCCATAATTTTGTTGTGTGGAAGGTTCTAGAAGGTAGGTGTGTGTTACAGAATATTCGGTCATCAAGTTGTGTTTGTTCACAACTATGTGACATAATAAGTGTGAATAATATTAGGTCACCGGTGTTTATGGCATAATTAGTAGTGACTGACCAGTGGGCACCTGTCATTATCGTGCGGTCACCTGGTAACAGTGGACAAAGGTCAGATATTACACAAAGTTACGTAAGCCTAGGGGGTTTGTATCTGACGGACTCACATCATACTACTAATGTCCCCATCTGACATTGCGACCTTGATTTCTCAAGGTTTAGACACCCTTGCATTAAAACTCATATTTAGTTGTAAGTATCAGAGTTGTGTTCCGGAACTCCAAAAAGATTGAAAGCAGGATAATCCTTTAATTGCGTAAATTTTCATAATTTTGAATCTCATCTTCTTGTGAATTTTGCATTTCTTCCATATTTTAGCTGACATTTATGCATTCTGTTAATTTTCCCATCAGATTGTTTTATTAAAATGGCCTTTCCAATATTCCATTTGTTTTAATATCTTTAATTACTTTCTATCCGCCGTTTATTTAAATAAAGGCTAAAATTTAAAATTATGTAAACTCACTTATTCTATTACTTTGGGGGAATTCAATTTCATCCTTTCCAACCTCCTTCGAGGTCAAATGCTATTTTTCAAGAAATTGCAGAATTATTTTCGTGCTAAAACAAATTCCTTACTGCTAATAAAATATTCATTTCGATTTCAATTCAACAAAGATTATAGTAAATTATATTGACCAATCAAAATGATTCTGCACCAGATATTTCCTGCACTTTAATTGCGGTCAACGATGCGATTGGATAGAACATTATTTGCTGAATTTGTTTTAAACAGATCTAACATCTTCAACGATTATTATTTCAAATTAAATTTTAATTTAATTTAAAATAAAGGTCTTTCCAAATTTCGTGCTGCAACAATCAAAAAATAAAATACATGAAGGAAATTGAAATTGAAAGTAGATTAAAGATTACACATGTCAATGGTACATTTTGAAATCCCAATTGAACCTTTACTGAGCCTGAGGGAGCTGTCAAAAAATGGAAGGAAACACAAAAATAGATTGACAGTTCTGACACGTTTTCGGGATTTTAGTAAAATTAGATTAAAACCTCTTTAATTTTGATATGCCCTAAAGATTAAATGTTGCAGGTTGGTCAATTTGTATATCAGTAATTATTGATCTGGCTACAGCATCAAATGAACAACCAATGATATATTAGAATTTATTGATTATTACAATTACAATCTGATTTATGCTTTCACTGATTACAATTTAACTGAATAATTTTTAAAAATTTTCCTTGTATTTATTTCGCGATTTCTTGACTAATAGTTCTTTTGATCAAACTCAAAATATTTATGACAGCCACTATTATTGTCCCTTGACTTGATGATTCTGCTTCCGAAAATTCAATGATTTAATTTTTGCATGGTTTCCGGTATTAGATTTTTTTTCGCCAATTGTTCCTGAAATCTTTCCGTGCCCCCCCCCCGTTTCTCTTTTATGTTTGATTTGTTTTAATTTTTATTATTCTAGAGATTCGTCAACAAATAATAAAGTAAAACGTTTCTCTAAATATAAAATTGATGCACAAGTAAGGATTTCACTATATATTTATCACTGTACCACAAAAAGATCCAATTTGGGCCCTGAAAGTCACGTCTCGTTTCAAATCGTCCTGTTAAGTCCTCCAATTCTCATGATCTGATCAGAATTATAATTTAAACAATATAAAGAAACTGACGTAAGGCATCTGAAAGTAAAAATTATGAATAATAATTGATGTGACTCATTGAGAAGGTGGACATTTGATCTGAATCAAAAGGGTGATGGTGTGCTTGATCAGGCTAATAATCCGACTTATTGAAACAAATTCATTGAGCAGTCGCTATCTTCAAGGTCTACTGGTCAACACAAACCGTCAGCAAAAAATTATAATAAAAAATTTCAATAGTAATCCTGACACTTGCAGCAATGGACTATGCAAATGTTCTGCTTGGTCCGATGCTGCCAATCGTCACGGCCGAGTGAAACGCTTATTGGCCATTGAAAACTCACCATTTTGTTGGCGATCTATTCAATTGTTCAGTTGGTCATCATATTGACATCATTTAGGTCGCTGAGAATTGTAAAACATTTCAGAATTTCTATTAAGTTCATAATTTTCGATTGAATTTCACAATTTTCACGTAAGAATTATGATTGATTAATTACCGAAAGCAGGGGGGTGATTTTTCAACGTTTTTAGTTCATTTGTAAGTGTTACGACTATCAACTATTTCCTTTCTAGGAATCTCACTCTCTTCTCACTCTCGAATGGATGTGTCGGGACAGGGAAATCTAGCCACCATTAATAAACCCAAGCGTCCTAGTGATGGGAACGGCCAACCACTGAGCACTCCATCGGTGAATGTTATAGATTTCCTACCGGTCATTAAATGGAAATTCAAAATCATGCCTACCAAGGTTCCAGATTCCGGTTCCATTGGTGGAGCGATATCACTGAATGATGACGTCAAAAACACCAACAATGCCAACTCAGGTGGATCAACGGACAAAAATCCAAATCACAAAATCTTTGTCCAAGGTTATCGGTATTGGTGACAGTTGGCTTATTAATTGTGATATTATGTTTCAGGGGTTGGATATGGCGTTGGAATTATAATTCCTCAAACTTCAGGCCCAGTTTTATTGGGGAGCCTTTCATTTAGTCCCAACTCAGATTTATCGTTATGGATAATTGTTGGAATATTGCTATTAACTATGGCCGTTGTCTGGGCTGTCACGCATTTCATTTGTTACGTAAGCAAGCAGGGAAAGACACGGAGGAATGTTTGTGGGTGGAGAAAAAAGTTCTCAAAAGACGACAATGACAGCTGGCTGGGAGCTTACCATGTAGTGAATAGTAAGTAAACCTTCAAGAATGTTATGATAGTGAGGCGCTGCAAAATGTCAACCCGTGTCTTGTAAGCATTTTCAAGGCACAAAATGAGTTCAAATTAATAATTTGTGATAATTAATAAAATGATTTCCAAAATCCATTTACACATTTTGCCACACATCGGTATCCAACCGCTTCTGGGTCTCAATAAAACCTTACAGAAAGAAATTCTACAATTGCAAAAGGTCATTTCTAAATCAACGGCTTTGTTCAATTAATTATTTATCTCATTGTTTTCATTTATTCATTTTAGCCAATCACTTTATCAGCAACATTCGGAATTTATATTTTTGTCACTTTATTGAATTATTGAATTCCCATCAAAATTATTCCATTAATTGCATTGTTGATTTTCTGTGCGGCCGCATTGAAACATGCTGTGAAATAAGATAAAATGCGGGAAAATGTTTACGAAAATTTCCAGTCGCGGATCTTCTAACGTCGCACGCAGATTGGACTCGTCCCAGAAATAATTGAAAACCTTCCTTGCCAACTGAAACAATGAGACAAAAATGGAATTTTAACACTTTCAAAAAATATTATTTTCAAAAGAAATTGCAAACATTTGATTCCAGAAAGGAATACATTTCAAGGTCATGATGCTCTTCATCAGTCAGCCATTAAAATCCCTTCTTACACTTATGTTAGTAAAACTCAATGACGCAAACGTAATGATGACAACAGTTGGGATTTTGGTTCAACCAACAATGTCTCACATAACATCCTCACAATAAAATTTCACAAAATCTAAAAATCTCTTAAAATTGGTACTTTGCTAACTGTTGTTTTCAATAATATTAATCAGACCTTTCAACTGATCATGATCGAATGCTTTAGTGCAGTGACAGTCTAACTTTGTGCCCACCGCGAAAGATCTAAAAATAAAAGCTTGTAGTGGTGCTGTGGCAGTCACTCAATCCCATACTGAAGCAGTGACAGTCACTCAATCCCATACTGAAGCTGTGACAGTCACTCGATCCCATATTGAAGCAGTGACAGTCACTTGATCCCATACTGAAGCAGTGACAGTCACTCGATCCAATACTGAAGCGGTGTAGTCACTCAATCCCATACTGAAGCAGTGCAGTCACTCGATACCATACTGAAGCAGTGCAGTCACTCAATCCCATACTGAAGCAGTGACAGTCACTCAATCCCATACTGAAGCAGTGCAGTCACTCGATCCCATACTGAAGCAGTGACAGTCACTCGATCCCATACTGAAGCAGTGACAGTCACTCAATCCCATACTGAAGCTGTGACAGTCACTCGATCCCATATTGAAGCAGTGACAGTCACTTGATCCCATACTGAAGCTGTGACAGTCACTCGATCCCATATTGAAGCAGTGACAGTCACTTGATCCCATACTGAAGCAGTGACAGTCACTCGATCCAATACTGAAGCGGTGTAGTCACTCAATCCCATACTGAAGCAGTGCAGTCACTCGATACCATACTGAAGCAGTGCAGTCACTCGATCCCATACTGAAGCAGTGACAGTCACTCAATCCCATACTGAAGCAGTGCAGTCACTCGATCCCATACTGAAGCAGTGCAGTCACTCGATCCCATACTGAAGCAGTGACAGTCACTCAATCCCATACTGAAGCTGTGACAGTCACTCAATCCCATACTGAATCAGTGATTGTCAGTCAACCCCATACTTAAGCAGAGCCGAGAAATAAATATTCCAAAGTATCTTAAGCTAAAAAGGTTTGGCGGACACTTCTCAAGCCTTTTGAAGTCAGAGAACACTAAACTCTGATATTTTTTAGGCGGAACATCTACATTACAGCATAAATTATTGTTTTCTTTCACTCAAAACTTCAAAAAAACATTAATCAGAGAAGAACAGGAGAAAGTAAAAGTTTAGTTAAATTTTGGTTATGAGTGAGCAGGAGCGATTTTCGGTCGAAATATTTCATATTTCATTTTTCAATAAACATTGCGGAAATATGCTAACTTTGTTATTTATTTAAATTCTTTTTATATAAATGATAGCGCTATCGATAACAAAAAATATTTTAAAATAATAATAATATTGTTATTATTAGTATTATTATTATTATAATTATTTATTATTCATAATTATTATTAATATTAACTATTATTATTATTATTATTATTATTATTATTATTATTATTATTATTTCTTATTATTATTATTATTATTATTATTATTATTATTATTATTTATTATTATTATTATTATTATTATTATTATACTTATTATTATTATTATTATTATTTCTTATTATTATTATTATTATTATTATTATTATTATTATTATTATTATTATTATTATTATTATTACTATTATTATTATTATTATTATTATTATTATTATTATTTCTTATTATTATTATTGTTATTATTATTATTAGTATTATTATTATTAGTATTATTATTATTAGTATTATTATTATTATTGTTATTATTATTATTATTAGTATTATTATTATTATTATTATTATTATTATTATTATTATTATTATTATTATTATTATTATTATTATTATTATTATTATTATTATTATTATTATTATTATTATTATTATTATTATTATTATTATTATTATTATTATTATTATTATTATTATTATTATTATTATTATTATTAGTATTATTATTTATTAGTATTATTAGTATTAATCATTGACATTAGCATAATTCAGAGTCCAAAAGCAGTACAATTGACCAGTTATCGCTAATAAAAATGAAAACTGAAATTCAGGTGCATTTTATTTTTGTTGATTCTGGTGCGTAAATGCGCAGAATTATGCGTGACACCGACGGACCGACGCGTCTTGGCTGTCTGCACAAATTCTTGCCGTACTTTACGATTGAATCAAAAATAACTGCCATTGTTCTCATTTTGTGATTCAGAACAGTCAAACTGTAAAGTCTACTTTTGGAAGTACCAACCAAACGAAGCAATTATTTTCGTCGGGTCTAATTAATAAAGACTATACTCAATCTCTGCGAGTCAGCATTCCGGGTTCCGTCAGGCCCAATGGACTGAGATCGCAATCTTCGACATCTTTATGGTTGTTATTTGCTTTATTCTTCTGAATTATTTGTAAGACTTTATAGGAGCTACCAGACGACAATCGCTGATGGGACGGCATTAATCAGCGGGTCCTTCACGGGCCCCACCATGAACAATCATATCATTGAGAATGGAAACACAGGGTTGATATTTACCATATCTGAGCTCAAATGCCCAAACTCGTGGATTAGTAAGGTAATGCATTATCTTTATGATCCTTGGAACGGTCCATATTTAGCTGGTTAAAGCATTTCTAGGAGTGACATAATAGTGATGCAGGACTGAGGAGTAACCCTAATAGGACGGACCGTGTAGGGGACTGGAATCTGCTGGTCCTTGCAGTGCTTGCCGTTTATTATGATTTCTTTTCTTGGTCGCAGTACACCTTCGTTGTGAAATATTATATTTGGATGCGTGATTAGCCTCAGTAGATATCTCTAAATTAGTCTCCTAATCACAGGTCATACCAAGGAGTTAAGGGCAACTCAATTATCTCATGGTTCACGAATGATGTCGCTAAGATAGGGAGGTAGGTAGGTGGGAATCGAGGGAGGGGTGACATACCTTAATGCCTTAAAAGAGCGAAAGCAGGTACATGTATGTCATTTCCCAAGAGCTGAGCAAAAACAAAAACAAATGATGTAGGCCGATGTACAACAATGCTCAAATTTTCTAATTCTATTTTAGAAAAGAACAAAAGGCCTTACTAAATTCATTGTTTGTGACAGACAGACCCTCTGCCAATCTCTCTGTGAAATTCTTTATCAAATTTACTTTTATTATTCGAAATCTATGTTGAGATTACGTTCAGTCCCTTTGATTATTAAGGATATCAATTCGTTGTGACAATGGTCCTGATTTACTGGGTCTACTTGCACCTGTAGGGATGAAATGCGAGGGGGGGGGCAGCAGGGTAACTATCCATCATTTTAATTTTTAGAAAATATATCTTTCAGCAATAACAAGTGATGATAGGAGTTTGTGGCAGAAAACTGTCACGCGGATGATGGGAATTATCCTGCAGATATAATGGGACCCCTGTATGTAGCTACATATGGCGCCCGATTTTAGATGACATTAATGCATCAAGAACCTTGGGGACTTTAGGCTAGACACGACTGAGACGGGGTCTGACCCACCCCTTATAACAGGATTGATACGTCCCAATTATTTGTTATCCATTTAGTAATATATTGATACGAGAGGGGTCAGATAGAGTCGGGCTGCCTTGTGCGCCAGCCAAGTGCCTCATATTGTGTAGCTGTCCTCTCATTTTAAGTCTGGTAATTGCTATAAAACAAGCCCATCTGTACAATTAGGCTTACGTTTGTCATACCCAATGCTTTATTTCTACTATTTTTTCTCAGTACTCATTTGATCTTTCTTAGTTCTTATATTTGCTATGGACCAAGTAAGGTTTTGTAAGACCCAAAATGTAAATTTAAGCTTCTGAACTTTGATATATTTATGTTGCTATAGCTTTTGGGTGTTCCTTGGTCAGTTAATATCTTTGGCAATGGAAGGCCACAATTTCAGGGCTCTGGATTAGAATAAACCTTTCGGAAGTAAACAAACCGCCTTTGCTCTTTGTCACCTTCGTGTGAGATTTATAAGTTATAATTCCTTGAGACAAAAGCTTATGTAAACTTTATGATGAACCCTTATAAATCATATCCTAGAAAGGTATTAGTATCATTATTTTTATTAAGGATTCCGAAAACGTCTCGCATTTTGAGAATTCACAGTTCGAAGAATGTTTGGAAGTCCATTTTCTCTTGAGAGAATCATTGCTAGTTGGAAAGATGAAAAACGTGCGACATAGAAGGAATATTGGGGACTTTGTTATTCAGGTTGGTTTTTAGGAATTCTTTGGAATTTTACAATTATTGTAACAGATCTGGAACGCTTTTGAAGGAACTTTACTAAAAAGCGTGCCAGATGATTTGACAGAGCATAGCATTGCCTGTGATGCCATATGTACTCTCCGTGATGAGTTCCTTATATTGATACGACAAGGGGAAATTCTCGTATGGAACGTAAAGGCCAACGCAATCATGCAGGCAATGAAATTGCCAAATATCCAAACTTGGAAAGGAAAACATGCAATCCAAGCAACTCAGAATATGCAAGACATCATCATTATGATCTTCCTTCCTTTCAGTGGAGTCACTCATTTATACACCTACAATTTCGATGAAATTGTTCGTGGCGGCTGCTCATGCTCTTTTCAATACAGAAGTTTTCCTTCTCAAAAAACCTTTTATTCATTGATCTCAAACAACTCGATTTTGATTGGTAAGTTTCTACATGGCTACCGCAGTTCATTAAAACAATTTACAGCAGGCTCCACGTGCGTTGACATCGTACTTTGGAATTTTTCAAGCAATTCCGAATCTATTCTTTCCAGAAATGAAGAGGAGCAAATTCAGAGAATTTTGAACTCACCGAGTGGAGAGTTGATTCTCATTCAAACAAATAACGGGATTTCAATTTGGCAGACCCAGTTCTGGTTGAAAATATCAGAAATATATATCTCTTCGACAAAGGTATGTTTAGTTAGTAATTATAGATACCGTTCTTTGGTTACCGAATTGGGTACGCAATATTTCTGTCCTAGTTGAGCTTCCCTTGGGGCATCTGCGTTATCACTTGACAGATGTACCGCCCCAGTCAAACTCCCCACCTGACACTGTCCTCAAAACAGTTCAATTGCATCCGAAGATCGCAATTTTTTCACTAAAATAAATTAACAAAAGTTAATTATACTGCTTCATTGAGTAAGTAGAAAAACAATCAGAGTAGTGGTATTTCACTGTCGACCGAAGTCTCCCACTTATGCTACACCTCTAAAGTTCTCCTACAAAGTCGGACTAGAGTCAAGCTCAGCAGGTTGTAGTTTCTAGAGGAACTGGTGCAGGCGCGGTGGCACCTGACTCTTCGTTATTTTTAGGAATTGTAATCAGTTCGTGATTTAAGCTCATCAGGATAGTTAGTCCCTCAGAGCCGAGTTAGACCATCGGATTGTCTAACGTGGTACTTTTTCCATGGATGTCTCCCATGGGATATTCTCTGGGTTACCATACCCTTTACCCTACGAGAAAGTAGGGAACGCTGAGCACACATTTGGTTCCCACAGTCCACTGTGGTTGTCAGGAGGACCCCGTGAAGGTAGTCGTACTCAACTTCCACTCGCGTATCTCTGCGTTCGATACCAGTGGCTCTAGTGCTTCAGATACCCGGCCACCTCTCTTGGCGGTCTGATCGAGTCTTTAGCGACTAGCTGCAGAACTGACACAGCTCGGTCATCGTGTCAGAATTGCAGTACACCCTATGACCATGAAGAGAGTCATAGTTACTCCCGCCGTTAACCAGAGCTTAGTTGAATTTCTTCACATTGACATTCGGATAGTACTTAATACACAACCATGCTGGTCGTCCCCCTGACGACTCAATGAGGATCCCTCAACTTCCTGCGATGAATCTATTCGTGCGAATGGGGCACACGAAAAAAGTGGACGTAGCTCGCCGACCTCCAGTCGACTCGCCATAAGTTCCATTATATCTTTTACTTCCTGTGAGGAATCTAAATGTGTAGTGTGAATGTATGCAGCAATGCTGGTAATTGCATCGGCGTTGCAGTCTTGTGTTTGTAAGTTAAAAAAATAATATAAATATGTGCTGAGCCCCGCTCGCAAAACTTAGCCGAAAGACCACGTATTGATTAAAAACCAATTATGAAAAAAAAAAGTTATGGCTCAGGTTACGGTTCCTAGCACCATTACCCAAGGGGTTTCAATCAGTAACATGACACCAATCTACCACTTTGCAAGATATAAATTCTAAAATTGTTTTGTTTTACTAGATATGTTCAATGGTATTTTCAAAAATGATCGGATCAACATGTTTGTTAGCAGCTGCGTTAGAGGACGGCTCGATCTGCATTTACAATGCCGGTGATGGGAAACTTGTAAAGATATTTCAAATCAGCATTCCAATAGTCTATATGCGGTTCAATAGTCTTGACAATTCTAGCCTCATTGCCTTGGCAGACCGTGCCAGTCATTACCGATTGTTCATCCTGGACATTCAGTAAACTAATCACCCCGTCACCAAGCCTCCTAACAACAAGGACGTGGTGAAAGTTTCAGACATTAAGAAATTATAAGGTTTTCGACCTAATTTCAATGTAGGATAAGCTTTTGATTGTTTTGTCGTGACCACTCGGCAAACGTTTTTGTTTCCTTTGTGTAAATATGAATTTTATTTCTTTTCAATGTTTTACATCTAGTAAATGTTCCGCTGTCATGCTTACTTTCATGGAGCTTGTAAACTTTTTATTTATTTTATCCAAATTTGTTTCGTTTTGCCATTCAATGATTTGTAACAATACTTCTTTTATTGAATTTTACACACCTTAATGAGTTTGAATTTTTTGTTTTATATTATCGGTTTTATTTGTCGGTTACAATTGATCCGTTTCCGTATTGCTCTTTAATATCAAAATCAGAATTAATCCGGCAAGAACTTTATTTAAACCAGTTTTTCCCAAACCGGAGTAAGCGTACCCTTGGCGGTACGCAGGTCTTTTCAATCTTTTATTATCTAAATATTATAAGATAAATAAAAAAAAATTTAATTAGATTAAAATGTCTTATTAAAATTTTATTACTGCAGAAAAATATAAATATAATCTTGTTTTTTATTTATTGTTTATATTTTTGAATCAATAACATATTTTTAGAAACAAACTAAGTTTAAAAATCAAAGTATAAAGTAAATCTTTTATATAAATGTAATTAAAATGTAAATAGCTTCGTTTTAATTTTTCATTAATGCTATTAATTTAAAAGTCGTATATTTTCAAAATGATATTTTAAAAAAATTTAATCATTATTTATAAAATTTTAAAGCAAAGGGGTACATTATATAATACAAGTTTGGGAAACACTGATTTAAACCAATAGAATTGTCGTTACAAGATGCAGCCAATCAAAATTTGAAACCGATTCTGCTGACTAGAATAGAAATTGTGCTAACGAATCGATATTTTGATTGTCTAAAGGTGGAATTTACGATAAACCCTAATCCTCTTTACTCTAATTTGAATCTATTTATTTACAGATAAAAATCCTTTCGATTCACTAGTTTAGTTTGACAAGTTTCACAATTTTAAATAAGTAAAATTAAATATCAGTTCAGTAAAACAGTTGGGTTTTTTAGTCATCATTAGGAAACCTTCGTTTTACAAATATTTTTTTGCTGAGCACAATTTTTTAATAAAATATTATTTGTAAAAAATTACTTATTGTAAAAATGTAACAATAAAAATAAAATTTATAATTTAAATTAAATAAAAAGTAAATATTTTTTGGTTTATGTAATCTTATTCACTTTTCTCTTTTTTCACAAAACAATTCAAAATGGCTAGCGATGCCTCAGAAGCTAAAACTAAATTAAGCTAAATTTAAACCAGTTGCTGAGCCGGAAATTATAATTTAATCGAAAGATTTTATGAATAAACTAGCCGTATACCGGTGCTTCGCTACGTTTATAATTTTATAATTAATTAATCTAATAAATAAAACGCTAAATATGTTTGCCACTTTTTTCTCTGTTTGCTTAGCCTAAACCACTACAGCTATGTTGGGCTTAAAGCCAAAAATTAAAACAAAAATTATAATGTGAATTAAAAACCAAAAAAATAAGGAAAATGGTCACTGTACATACACATGCACCACAAGTAGAAACCAAAAATAAAATAAAAACACCAAATAAATAAATTAAAATATAACAAAATTAATTAAAACATATTAATAAAATCGATCAACGCATACAGAGGCAAAATGAAACATATGAAATAAAATAAACTGCCAAAACCTTGAAAAATAAGGTTTAGAAAATACATAGGCAGAAGCGGCGACCAAGAAACAAAATTTAAAGGGCTAAAAAGAAAATCGTGTAAAAATAACAATAAAAAATAGATCCAACAACAAAATATGAATACACCAAAAATTAAAGAAAAATACATAAAAAATTATAAAAATATTTAAAAATAATAAAAATAATAAAAACCCCTTAAAATGGCGAAAAATCGCCTATTGGTAGCACACACCCATAAAATTACTATATAAACAGTAACCAAATTCATTATTTTCAACTTTTATAACTCAAAAAATTAACTATCACCAATTAATCAACATTTTGATCAATTTTAGTTGAAGTAAAGATTGTATTTTGATTTGTTATGTTATCTTTCTTTGTAATTTATATGTTACCATAATTATAAGTTAAATAAATCTTTATAAATTGTTTTGGATGCTCATTTATATGTTTTTTGACTAATTATATGAAGAGGTCCCGACAAATATGCATACTTAAGTATCGAAATAGATCTCAAAAGGGCAGGTCGGTGATCCGGCTAAAGAGTTAACTTTCGTTAGTTGTGGTTGCTGGCCGCGCACTCTTGAAAGCTCGGCTGTTCGCGGCGAGGCCTGGTCGTAAGACGCAGGGCGCCGTTTTACCACTCGTAACGGCTGATGGAAACGTCTGTCGAGACGAGCAGAAATTAAAATCACGGGAAGAGCGTTATTAGTTAAGGGAATCAAGGGTGATCGCTGGCCGATCAATAAGAGAAATTTTTATAAAACCCTTCTCAAAGTCATAATACGACTGGTTAGCTAGGGGTAGATTATAAATCATACGATTACTAAAATCAAAAGTATTGTTGCGAAGCTGAACGCAGGAGAATATCAGCAAAAGAGTATAACATAGAAACTAACAAAGTCATCCGCACATTATTAATTAACTAAAAATCGTTCGTCGCAAGTAGGAACATCTAGAGGCAAGCTAACGGATAAGGAATCTCACAAATGATTTGAGTCAGCGAATATAAAACAACGAGGAAAAACAAGTATCAGTAAAACTATCAATAAAATTGCACCGCGAAAAAGGCTGACGCAAACTTTTAACCGCGCCCAAAACGAATTCAGGATAGGCGAATGCGCTTAGAGTACTATAAGTACGGTAACCTCAACAGTTCGGAAACGCCATTAAAATTGGTTCCACTATTAAGGTATATGACCAAAAAATTTTAATGGTACACCTGATTCAATTCATTAAAAACTCCTATAATAAAATGAAAAATCAATAAAGTTATAATATAGGGACATACATACTTACCCGTGTCTGCATGTAATTTGTTTAATTGAAAAAAAAATTATAATATAGGAAGGAAGGAATTAAAAGAAAATTTTTTCTTAACCTAGTAAATAATGCATGCAAACTTTCAAAATGTAGAAATGTTCAATTCATTAAAAACTGTATATAAAACTATTTTAAGTAACTTTTTAGACAATTTTTTTTAAATTAAAGCCGAAAATTTTCGAAAAATTTACCAAAAACTCTACTTTGAGTTGTAGAGAAAATTAAGAAATAATTTCGTAAGATTTTTCATGAAATTCAATCAATTTAATATTTTTACAACTTTTCAGATATTTCAAAAATATCCATTGAAACTCTAGGTTTTTGAGTTTTTACCTCATTTGTAATTTACCAGGAGCAGCGGAACCAGAACCTTCAAATGAGGAGTTTAAAAAATACTGAAAACATAAGTTTTCCGATAACTTAAGTTTAAAAAAGTTTTTTTATAAAGTATAAAAAATCCAAATCATTAATACCATTGAAAATGAGGAAGAATTTTATAAATTTGGGAAATTAACAGAAATTTCCAAAGCCTCATAAAATCAATAATTACCAAAAATTTGGATTTGTCAAAAGGTAAAAAAGATGGCAGCCAAAACGAATTTCCAAGGAACAGAGGAATAGTTTATTCGAATATAGAAACTTTTTAATAATTAATTTTAGTTTTCAATTAATCGGACTTGAATAGATTGGAAAATAATTCCATTAATTTACATAAATTGGCATAAATTCCTAAAAAACCTAAAAAAACTAATTAAAACTAAATTTATAATAAATGATGATGAAAAGTATTATTTAAGGGCTTGAATAATGATCTCATAAATATACGAGATCACAATCCAAGCCCTAAAATATACTTTATTAAAAAAATTACCTGCCAGCCATTTTAAAAATGGCTAATTCATAAACAACCATAATTGTAATTGGTTGTTCATTAAAACTTCTATTATAGAAGTTTTTAATGAATTGAATCAGGTGTATGACAATTCCATACAGATGAACATCGAAATTCCCAGATATAACTCCGTCCATTAGATACTAATGACCCAATAAAAATCCCGTCATCACCAGTATGGAATTGCGGCAAGTGGCATAGTTCCAGAATAGACCATTCATTTAAAAAAATAATACTGATTAAAAGTATGCATGTAATAGCTTCATATTGATGTAGGTTAAATTACTGATTCACCACCTACTATTAAAATTAGTCTAATATAATTTAGTAAAGTCACAGAAATAAACCGATATTAATAGATTAGAAAGTTAACTAAAACAATAGGAAAAAGCCCAATGGATCGACCAAATCCATAAATCATTAAGTAGACTTGAATTAAATTCCTGTCCTAACTATAGTTTTGTAGAACGTAAATCTCCTCAATCACGCGATTCTTACTTCTGAAGACAAATGTCAAACATTCTCGACAATAAATTACATCTATTAATAGTCCAGGCTTCTCAATAACTCTCCCTGTCTCTGCCAAATTTGCGGATTACCAATTTATAGCCTCATTATCACAATTACCAAGGATCCCCCGAATCTCTCCCACTCCGTCCGTAGTGGCAATGACATAGAAGATTGAGAAGTTAGAGCTCGAAAACGCCGTTCTCAAGGAAAAATACCATAAAGTCAAGGCACTTGGTGCTCGCCTGAAGCAACCAAGGGGCTCTATCAGAAAATCTCAAGTCTCTCTCGAGCCCGCGACGACTTATTTATTGAAAACCGGAGCCAGCGGATTACTATATCCGAGCAGAGCGCTGCGCTCTGGCAAATCTTCATTGAAAGAGAACTCCTAACTCGTCTGTCGAGCAGAAAATTGGCACAGGAATTAGACATAATTCCCGCCCATCACTTGCTAACTGAGGCGGAAGCTCAAATATTCGGCCAAAACCCTTCGACTGGTTTCTCTGAGAATATATCGGGAAATCGACGGCATAAACCGAACAGGAACAGTAGCCGGAGGCAGAGACGCAGGACCGAAAATGGACGACTTTTGATGAAAACATTCAATTCACTGTCATTACTGTATAAAATCCTACAAATTAAGATAGCTGTCAGATATCATTACTTTCATTTACGCTGTTTACCTTTGCTTAAGGCCTTAACGCTGCAAGTAGATATAATTATGTTTTGTTGGGGTATTAGGAAAAAAGCCCAGTAAAATCAATAAAACACTAAAATGATAAAAGTGCAACATTAATTAACCATTTCACTGCTCAAGGCGTATATACTCGCACAATATGAATGACCAATACGCTCAGAATTCATTCCGGCTCAACACAACTATTCACACAGAGTACTCAACCAAATCAGGTACAAAAATGCTAAGATGATGTTTCACTTTTAGTATAGTAAAATCGGAAGATTGTGCATCTGTACGTACAATAATCAAAAGATTTGCGGACATCGAACATGAACTCTCAAAACATATTGCGCAGTTAAAGGGTTAAAAAATTTACAAAAATTCGAAAGTAGTGTTGATCGAGGGAAATTGGTATGGTTGAACGCCAAATTGAGAGACGAGTCCAGAAATAATAATAAAAATTTAGTGAGGGGTCTCTAGAAAATAATATAAGACTAAAAAAATTAATTTTAAAAAATTTAATTACTAATGGAAAGCCCGAGTCAATGGGAAAGCCGAGAGATGAGGAAAACCCGGCGTGTAGACGGAATAATATAAAAGAGTAACTTGGCCTAAACAATATTAAATGGGCGTCACTGATCTATGGAGAGGTAATTATTTCCTAATTTGTAATTTAGTAATGTAGCAAACGTTGTTGACAAATGTCGGCTAAGGTGGTCTGTGGGAAGTAATTATTTTTAATAATTTAGTATGGCAGCAAATGTTGTTGACAATTGTCTGAAAACAGTCTGAGCAGAAGTATAAAAGGAAAAGAGAAAAACACGAAATGGCCAGTGGTTGAAGCAAACGAGTAGTCTAGTAAGTCAGTAAAAGAGTCTTAACCCAAGTAAAGTCAAAAGTTATCTATCAGAAGAGGTGATTATCCATTGGATAACCTACATTAAGACAATCAAATTTATTCGGTGGTTGAAGGGTGCAAATAAATCACAAATTGTAATTACAAAACGTTGAAATAAATCGTATTGAGTTGTAACTGTGATAAAGTGCAAATAAAATTATTCTGAGTTTGGTTTACTTATTTGATTTGAAAAGGACACGAGGAGTCTGAGGAAACCGTCTTTCAATAATAAAAACCCAACAGTTTTAATTAATGATTATTAAAATTACAAAAGTTATTTATTTTTTAGAAGAATTTAATCTTAAAAATGAGAAATTGTTCATATTTAGTTGCAGTTTACTGTCATTACATAGCTTCGCTAATTATAAATGATGTGAAAATGAAACTTATTAATTTATTAAAACATTAATGAATTAGAAAATTCTAACCGTAGCGAAGCACGAGTATGCGGCAAGTAATAATAATTGAAATATAAATAATCAATAATATCTAAAACAAAATCAGAATTCAAGTAAGTTATAAATGAAGTAAAAGTTAAATATTTCTAAAAATCAAATTGCAAATTTCACTAAAAATGAAATATAATTCACTTACAATAGTAAGTAATGACGTGAAAGGTGGCAAACAAGCCCACTCAACCACGAACATATTTAGAGTTTTAAACATTAGATTTATGAACGAAATTTGGTGGTAATCACAATTGTTAGCCATTAATGACTTTCGGTACGACTTGAACCGTCAAGTTGCCCCCGGTATCCAATTTCTTAATCTTTCTTAAGTTACTATATTACTTAATCTCTCTTAAAAGTTATGACTGCCTTTTGATTCCATTTTCTGCGCACCGGAAAATGAGTGATGATTGAAAATTTATATTTTGTACAATTGTTTTGATCAAAATATTGTGCAAAACTGTTATTGAGCATTGTCGGTTGGAATGGTAAAGATTCGATTGAATAGTAGAGCACTGAACAAATGTCCCAGGAATATCATGTGAAAAAAAGTAAAGACAGTGTCGTGGAACTTTGGCAGAAAAACGATATTTAAAGCTAAAAAAGTATGTTAAAATTCTATTGAGATAGAAACGTAATAAAAAAAGTTATTTTTCCAGATCAATTTCAACAGAAAGGAAATCAAGGCCAAGTCCATGTGAACTTTAACCTAGAATCGGCTTACCAGTATGGGTGATCCACTGCATATTATTGGGGCGCCAAGGAAACCGAATTACCATGGCAACCTAGAATCAGTATCTAGTTTCGGTATCCACAATAATTAAATCATCAACTGTACATGTTACAAACGACAACGTGAGCCAAATCACCATGACACAAATCAATATTTAAATTAAATAGTGAAAGAATTGATTCGTCCTTAGCAACAATTACCAAGGAGTATATAATCACCATGGCAACTCACTATATTTGTATTAAATAGAGAACGAGTATTTATTTTAACCTTTCATAGCAACAGTAAAAACAAAATCTCTAGTAACCAAGGAGCATATGATCACCATGGCAACCAATGAACATATTAGTGATAAAAATGAAAAGAAATGACGAATATTTATTAGAGAAAGTCATAGCAACCGTCGGATAGCAACAGTAGTAAATGATAACGATAAAGCCCTGTGAGGAGGAATCACTGGAATAATAATCACCAGCGGGCGGTGGTGCGTCACGAGCCCTTGATCTGATTGAGCGCCCGGCGTTTCTGTGCCTCGGACAGCCTGGGGCAGTTGTCGAATACCCGATAGAGGAGCTCGGACAGGAATTGAGATGTGTAAGTCGGGGAAATCGAGTCGACCATCTCAAATGCGGCGGTGAGCTCAGCGATTGGCTGATGGCGGCCTCCGGCAACTCGCGAGTAGACAGCCTCGAGCTGAATGCAATCGGTGATATCGATAATATATTGATATTGATTACGTCCTTGAGAACGGGCAGGATCTGATGCCGCAACGTGTGTGACGCCTGCCCGCTGCTGCTGCCATGGGGACGCTCGTGGACTGCTGGCACTGGCGCTGGAACATAGCTGGAACGCGGCCCCGGAACGATGGGGAGCACTTGCACGCTGCCGGCTGGTGGAGCGCTCCGCCTGGCATCCGGAGGGGAGCTCATGAATCCCTGTGACGGTGACAGGGGAACCCGGCCAGGTGCTCCTTGTGCCGTCGGTGCCGCCGTTGCTGGGCTGCCGGCAGTGCTAGCAACGAGACTCGACCGGGGAATCTGCACGCCCGTCACGCCCTCAGCACGCATCAGCACCGCCTCGGGATTGGTTGCCATGACCGTTGCCATGACTGCAGCTCCACTTGCCTTGACCGTGTCGAAGTTCCATTTGAATGTGCCCTTGTCGCGGGCTCCTTGCGTCGTCACCGGCCTGTGGTCGTCATCGGGAACCCTGAGACAGCAACAGCCAGTTATATTGTCACCATTGGCAACACACAGCTAACAACTCCTTACAGTCCGTCATCATCGGAATCGCTGTCGCCCTGGTTATCCGCCTCCGCCTTCCATTTCTGGTACCGATCGATCAGCTCCTGCAGATATGCGGTTTTCTTTGCCTTCTTGATGAATCCGTGATGGAGCAGCTCCCTTGCCGACGGCCTCTATCAACACCATAGCAACAGCAACAAAGCAATGCAATTAATCAATGCCGGCAAATCAAATAATAGACAAACATTATCCGGCTCCTTA
>CM039681.1:1541207-1566207 GCA_022537955.1 Schmidtea mediterranea | reverse complement strand
TTTATTTTATTATTTACAAAAAATCAGAATAAAATTTTTTATTAGAAATAATCAATTAATTAAATTTTCAAAAATATTAACATTAATAATTAGTAAAATTTTTATTAATTAAATTAATTATATAATTAGGAAATATCAATAATAATAAATTAAAAATTGAATTAATTAATTATTCAAAATTAATTAGAAAATTTTAATTTTAGCAAATCGAATAATTTATTAATTATTGTAATCAAATTAAATATATAATAAATTAATATTTAAAATCGAAAAAAATAACTTATTCAATTAAATACAAAAATAATAAATATCGATAATTTAATAATAAAATCACAATTATTAATTTAATTAAATAAATTGAAATAATAAATTTGATTAAAATAATTAATTTAATAAATAAATAATAAATAAATAATTAATTTAATAAAAATTATAAATATCGATAATTACTAAATTATTTAAAAATCATTAAATATCAAGAAATAAAATAATTTATTAATTAATAAATAATTTTAAAAATTAATTAAAAATAGTTAAAATAATATTTAAATTAAATATCAAGAAAATAAATAATTTATTAATTTAAAAAAATTAATTAAAAAATAGTTAAAATAATATTTAAATTAAATATCAAGAAAATAAAAAATTTATTAATTAATAATTAATTTTAAAAAATTAATTAAAAAATAGTTAAAATAATATTTAAATTAAATATCAAGAAAATAAATAATTTATTAATTTTAAAAAGTAATTAAAAATAGTTAAAATAATATTGAAATTAAATATCAAGAAAATAAATAATTTATTAATTAATAATTAATTTTAAAAAATTAATTAAAAAATAGTTAAAATAATATTTAAATTAAATATCAAGAAAATAAATAATTTATTAATTAATAATTAATTTTAAAAAATTAATTAAAAAATAGTTAAAATAATATTTAAATTAAATATCAAGAAAATAAATAATTTATTAATTAATAATTAATTTTAAAAAATTAATTAAAAAATAGTTAAAATAATATTTAAATTAAATATCAAGAAAATAAATAATTTATTAATTAATAATTAATTTTAAAAATTAATTAAAAATAGTTAAAATAATATTTAAATTAAATATCAAGAAAATAAATAATTTATTAATTAATAATTAATTTTAAAAAATTAATTAAAAAATAGTTAAAATAATATTTAAATTAAATATCAAGAAAATAAATAATTTATTAATTTTAAAAAGTAATTAAAAATAGTTAAAATAATATTTAAATTAAATATCAAGAAAATAAAAAATTTATTAATTAATAATTAATTTTAAAAAATTAATTAAAAAATAGTTAAAATAATATTTAAATTAAATATCAAGAAAATAAATAATTTATTAATTAATAATTAATTTTAAAAAATTAATTAAAAAATAGTTAAAATAATATTTAAATTAAATATCAAGAAAATAAATAATTTATTAATTAATAATTAATTTTAAAAAATTAATTAAAAAATAGTTAAAATAATATTGAAATTAAATATCAAGAAAATAAATAATTTATTAATTAATAATTAATTTTAAAAAATTAATTAAAAAATAGTTAAAATAATATTGAAATTAAATATCAAGAAAATAAATAATTTATTAATTAATAATTAATTTTAAAAATTAATTAAAAATAGTTAAAATAATATTTAAATTAAATATCAAGAAAATAAATAATTTATTAATTATTATGGCAAAATAGAAAAATAAATACAGTACAAATAATGTAAATAATTATTTTTTTCTAAAAGGAAAATTAAAAAATATTGATGGTTAAAATTGGACAAAAATTAATTATTAATTAATTAATTAATTAATCAGCATTATCAACCTTGAAATCGTACGCAGATTGCTTGATAACTTCGGGGGCCATCCAAAACGGGGTACCGACGAATGTGACTCGCTTGTTGGTGGTGTTTGTTAACTGTCCCGCTACACCGAAATCCGCCAATTTCACATCCCCATTTTCTGACAGCAAAACATTCGCAGCTAGGAAATATATTATTTCCACAAATAACCATCACAATTTCAATAGGAAACCTTTAATATCGCGATGTAGTTTCTTTTGTGAATGAAGATAATCGAGACCTTTTAGGATTTCTCGTAAAATAATTGCAATATATGTTTCATTCAATGGACCAGGCTTCATTAGATCCATAGCTGATCCTCCTCCTAAATACTCCATAATAATCCACAATTTTGTCACTTTGAGGTAGGATCCAAAGTACTTCGTAACATAGGGACTGTCACATTGTGATAATACATTAATTTCTTGTTGAATATCCTCAATCTCATCTTCGGCTTCTTCTAAATCAATAATCTTTATCGCAACTATCGTTTTGTCTATTTTATTAACACCCTTATGAACTTCACCGAAAGAACCTTTTCCGATTCGTTCTAACACATCATAAACAGTTTCCGGATCGACATTCTAATACATAATAACATCGAATACTTTAAATCATTATAAAACTAACAGATCGTATATTCATATTTCGATCTGGCATAATATGAAAAAAAGATAAAATAAATCAAATTTATTAATTGCAAGTGAATTAATTTTAATTTTTAGGACAATTTAAAATTTGTTTAATGAATAAAAAAGTAGAGTGGTAAAACAACCGTTGGAAAGTACACATTTTTAATAATAATATATAAGTAATTTAACTTAATAAAATTCATGTAAATAATAATTATTTTAAATTTTTAAAAAATTATAAATCAGTTTAGAAATTTGTGTTAGAAATGATTTTTATTAAATCTTTAGAAAGTTTTATCAACTTTCATAATATTTCAACATTCGCGCGTTATTTAATAAAAATATTATTTAATATTCATAATATACTGAAAAAAAGGAATTTTAAAAGTAAAAAAATTATAATATACCCTAAGAAATTAATCTTTTTCAAGGCTGATTTAATATAAGTGCCTTATTTGATGAACCCCTAGGCACAGAAGGAAGTTATTACTAATATTGTTGGATTGCATGAGTGCTGATTTCCATGTATTCAGTTC
This sequence comes from Schmidtea mediterranea, assembly GCA_022537955.1. Lineage (NCBI taxonomy): Eukaryota > Metazoa > Platyhelminthes > Tricladida > Dugesiidae > Schmidtea > Schmidtea mediterranea. The sequence continues at coordinate 1,563,161 of CM039681.1, read as the reverse complement.
GCTTTTCAGTGACACATAAAAGAAAATAGAGTTAAAGGGTCTTCTAGGAATGAAATCGAAAAATTTATGTACTCGTGGGTAACCAGCTTTATGACACGCTACATTATGGTTGGTAATTAGGTTTTATTTTTTTATGGCTCTAGTTGCTAGACAAGTTGGAACTGTACTCGAGTGGGTGATTGTCTTCTAAAATTGAGCCAATATTGAAATGCATTGGACGCACCGCGAGCTATATCAATTGAATGTTTCTCCTTAACAATTATTATTTTAGTGTCTCATAAATTCCCAAAAAGCGGTCCGCTGGAGAATTGCAACCCCATCTTCTTTTTTGAGCTAGTGAGTAATATTCCAATAATTAAACGCTAAACTGCTTCTTCAATAGAACTTCTTTAATATAATAGCATCAATCTGTTAGTAACTTTCTTTTTCATGTGAAACTGTTTTCAAACTTCTATTGTTTTTCTTATGCCTCTTCCAGATTTATAAGTATTAAAATATGAACATTGATGATATGTAGGCTAAAAAAATTATATTTCCGTAAAATTAAGTGTAAAACTTATACAACCTGAAAGACCAAATGAAGGATCTTGATTCATTATTTACTCTTTTCACTCATTTGCATCTGTCAGTAGAAAACATTGACTGAAATTGCGCTGAATGGGGAGGATTTCACATGGACAAGTTTTTTTCCGTATTTTACTTTTTATTAGGATTTATATTAATAATTATTTTATTTAATTGATTTATATAATATTATATTAATAATTTATATTAAAAATCGTATTAAAAAAACAATTAATTAATAAATTTATTTATTTTTCTTGTTTACATAGAAAATAATTTTTCTAAAATTAAATTGATTTGCAATATATATTATTGCAAGCTCAACTGATCTCTGATTGAGAAATAGTTGATCTCAAAAGCCATTTCCAAATTATTACTGTATATGAATTGAATAATCTCCAATTCAGCGCTTTGACTATGACTAGACTTGCTTTAATACTATACTAACATTAGATTTTGGCGTTCCTCCCGTTAATATTAGTGACCATTGGATATGGTACCTCGATGTTGCGTATCCTTTTTTACTGTGTTAAGCCAGCAACGCTTTTATATTTTTTATTATGTTAATTTTGTTTGACAAGTTACTTTTTCATTTAGATTATAGTGACTTTTGAAGTGTTTTTTTTTCAATCCACAATTATATGGAATATCAGAAATTGAATGTAAGGCATTAGGGATCAGCTCTGAATATGTGAACTACTAACCTCTTTGTTGATTATCGGAATAAGGATTTCGTCATTGACACGAAATTTAGGTCTGTATTTGCACAGTGACGTAATATCACCATTCTAACACATTCACCGAAACAACAGTTGTTATAAATTATCAATAGAAAAAAATAAATCATTTATTATATTGCACAATTGTTGACACAGCCGGAAATTAAATTACATTTTTTGATTGGTTGAGTATTTGATAAAATCAAAGATTGCTTGAGTCTGATTGGTCGACGGCATTTCTGAATGATCACACAAATAAAACAATCGATATTGAAAACAAACCTGATTAGAATGTGAGGTAGAGAGAAATGAGGGGTTAGAGGGGATGTTATCAGACAAAATTTTTATCATTTGAAGGTCTTAAAATGGATTTCCTACATTTGACTATGCAAGCAAATAATATTGTGCACGCCACGATAAAGATAACACCGAAGAATGCACTAACCAAGAAGAGAAATGAAGCCGGATTCTCTAGAATAATTAATAAAAAATTTCAATTAAATATTAATTGACACACAGAATTACACATAAATTGTCGAATTGAGTCGATAATAGCACAAATAACCTGACAACAAGATTTAATAGATATTTATAGAGATCTATATAGTATTATTAGGACTCGTGCTCTGTAATTTAGTCGGGAGCTATCAGAGGATTTAGAACGTAATTACGTCACGGATTCAAACCTGGGAACAGCGGATATTATTATTATTATTATGATTACGTCACATAGTTTAATAAATGGGCTATCTCTGGAATATATAGAGGCTGCTCATTATCCGGCAAAGCAAATTACGTTACGTGATGCCGTATCTGTCTGCTCTCTACGTGAGCCTTTCACAAATCCTATAAGCTGGAATTCGGAGCTCGGTGGAATTCTACAGAATTTATTAATAAATTATTCTCTTCATTCGATAATTTATATGCGCTAGAGATCGGGAAACTTCCTCACCTCCGATAGTAAACTCGACAAACTTCCTCATTTGCTTGATGGGAGATCCAGTTATCGCATTGTCGATAGAACACGAGAATTTCCATTTCGTATTCTTTGGAGCTGTGGAGCTTATGTGGAGGATTCCGTGATCGTTGTCGATGTCGAAGGCTGGAACTGAAACTAGCGGACCGAGTTCCAATTTCCATTTTGGAGTGAGTTGCGGATATCCGGTGTTGACAAAGCATTTGATACTCGATCCGTTCATCACGAAATCGCCGAGTTCCGGCTCAATGAGGAGCTGAGTTGGCTGATCTGTTTTGGGTGGAAATAAATCGCTGTCAATGTTCATTTCAATGCCATTTCAGGTGCTTACGGAAAATTTTCATTTTCTTTATGACAATCTCGTTGTTGATTATGCATCCGATTTGCTTATCGTGGTCTTCAATTCTGCCAATCACCGTTGCGGATTCCGAGTTCTCCAGCTCATCGTAGCCCAGAGATATTATCTGGAAATCTTCCAATCCCATGAGTTTTACTCTGGCCTTTGGTGATCCTCCGGTTGCATGGCATTTAATGAGGCCTTTTGAACCGGGGTGGAGGCCCCTCGACAGGCCGTCAGTGGATGTAATTTTCATTTCCGTGTTCCAGTGCAGATTCAAGTTGACGAATATTTGCGTCATGAAATATTTTTCATGTCCATCTAAATTGTTTACCACGTGACTTTCCCGCTCCTCACTCGCTTCAGGAAGGTAGAAGAGGACCAAAGTCGCCAAATTCGAAAGCCTATGAAATCGGAGAACGACAGTTATGTCCTTGTTATTGTCAGTTTCATACGACTCGATATGAAAATGCAACCCGGATATTGGGACTTTCGATGAGGGGGTAATTCCAGGATTTATTTGAGCAATTTGAAGCTCTTTCGTTTGGTTCATCATTCGGAAAACGATTGCATCGCCTTTCGGTAATGCTTCTCCATCCGATATAAATTTCATTCGAAACTCTTGATCCTCGAACACGGGGAAAGTGCTGATTGAGTTTACATCGAACAATTTGCACTGTGCATTCGACATTACAATCAATAAACATAAAAGTCCTAGAATAAAACATTTTCACATTGAACTAAATTAAATTTATTCATTAATTTATCTCACCTAAAAATTTCTCATTCATTTGTTAAATAATTTTCATTAAATATATTAAACAATTAATTAATTTAAACAAATTGAATTTTTATTTAAAAATTAAAGTTGATTTAAAAATAATAAAAATAATTATCATAAAGGTATCAAATAATTTTCCAGCGATTTTATTTATAGTTCTGCGAAAATAATAATAATAATAAAATAAGTTATTATTGTTATTGTAAGTATTGGTAGTAACCGTATGAACATGGACGTGCGCAGAATTTTTTCCAGGGCCAACCTTTTTCACTATAGATATCTCTAAAAAATAAAAGCCATATTTTTTCATATAATGTACAGTAAAAAAAATGAAAACATATTTTAGACATTTAGTTACGTATTTTGTTTTGCAAACCCCAGATAAATAATAGGAAATACGATAGTAACAATTGATTTATTTTAAAGTTAGATGTGAATTATTTTTACCGGCGCGTAAATGTTGCGTCATCCAGGATATTTTAGACGACCGGTAGAAAGACTTGGTAATTTCACGGACCTTAACTATATTTAAAGGATACAAAAAAGGGTGTGACGTATTACCAATGATATTGATTACATAATCGGTTATATTAGATTAGTAATGAATATGTGCAAATAGTGCACCATTTAATAATGACATTTTCTGTTGCACTTGTAGAAAGCACTTCGTCAAGTACTTAATAGAACAGCGTGCACAATAAAAGTACATGGGAAATTTATTTCTGCGTCTCATAAGAGTGGCAGTTATTTTTCTTAAAGTCTTCAATTTTTATAGCTCTACAATTCGTCATGGACGCCCATAAAATTTACCTTCATGTTTAATCGGTCCAGTAAAGCCGCTTCTCATTGTATTTCTCATTTGCAGTTTTGGCCATGAATTAAGAGCTTCACAGCCACAACAAGTAGACTTGTGTTTTCGAGATATTTTCCAATATGTTTGCGAATCAAGGACCTAAATGTGGATCATCAGAATGGATCAAAGATTGATCGGTGGAAATAAATTCCAATGCGCATCTTATATTGCACCCAACGATCAATGGCGTCATTAGTGCTGTAATTGATATGACACTTTTATAATCAATAACTAGTAATAATTAATAATTATTCCTCGTTTGAAATTGATCTAACTTCAGATAATTATTGAATTAATCAATTTCTTTCACTCTGATTTATTAATTTTTATTTTTATTTTAATTTGAATTATTCTATTTATTATAATTTGTATTATCAATCGAAATAAATTTATTTATTGTCAATTGTGAGAATCGATAATCGATCACAATGAAAAGAAACTCCGAATAATAATAATAATAATAATAATAATAATAATAATAATAATAATAATAATAATAATAATAATAATAATAATAATAATAATATAATAATAATAATAATAATAATAATAATAATAATAATAATAATAATAATAATAATAATAATAATATAATAATAATAATAATAATAATAATAATTATATTAAAATAATAATAAAAATAATAATTAATTCTAGCAGTAATAATATCGATAAGAGGTAATTGTTTCGATCAATTGTTTATTGTCATTTGTTTTCTATTGATTTTCATTACTGCACTTTTATTGAAACAGAGATGCTTATCATTGCACAATTATATCGATCTCTATTATGCAGTTTCAATTTGTGCAAATCTCTATTATTATTATTATTATTATTATTATTATTATTATTATTATTATTATTATTATTATTATTATTATTATTATTATTATTTTTATTATTATTATTATTATTATTATTATTATTATTATTATTATTATTATTATTATTATAATTATTATTATCATCATTATTATTATTAATTATTATTATTATTGTTATCATTATTAATAATAATAATAATTATTATTATTATTATTATTATTATTATTATTATTATTAGAATTAATGAGTTGTCGGAAAGATTTCATTAAAGAAACGAAATGAGTAAAGATTTGAGCTAGAAAAGGAAAATCGAGTTACAGAGGCAAATAATTGCCGCTTGCTAATGAATGGGAAAATAACCTTTTTTCTTTCTCCAGTCCCGACGAAATATTTAATTACTCAAAGCCTTTTTCCTTTTGTTTAAGACCATTTCATTTAGATATTCATTAGTCATATTTTGTGTTTCGACCCGGCTGTGTGAGCACATGTGCAAATGCGGATTTGTTATAAAATATTAAATTATTTTATTCATCCAACATTATTCATCGGCATTGAATTTGCGTATTTTAATTGTGAATGGAAAAAAGTGGGCCCTATAAGCAAAAGTAAAACAAAGAAATTCATTCGATATTTATAACAGAAACAGCAGTTGAGTGATAGCAAATTTTATTTTTTGCACTTGCAATTCCTAGCGCAGCAGTGTAAAATAGGCAGAAAGCTTTCAATTTGCTTAATCGATTGCTTAGTGGTAATCAGTAAAGCAGAGATCAGATTGCAATTGTGTTGATCAATAATTTTGGAGTCAGCTGGATATCTGTTAATAATCTAGTTCACCGGCAAATATAACATTACTGATGAGAGCAATAAAATATAATTTAATAACTGTTGAAATAAAGATTAATATAATGATGAAAATAGTGTGGATAGCGTCTTCCAACCCACAAGATATTATACAGATTATCTATGGAATATAAAGAAATAATATTCCGAGAAATTAAATTAATTTGTGTAGAAAACGATTAGGTAAGATAACTAAGATAAAGGTTAACGTTGTTCAAGTAAGGCAAAATCTTTTATCAATTTGGTTGCAATGGTAGCCTTAAGACTTGTTGTATTTATCAGCTTTCAAATATAGTAATGGTAGGCGTAATCCACTATATGAATATATGTGAAAATAATACAAATACAAATATGTAGAAAATATATTTCAGCATAAAATCATAATTAAAATCAGCTATTAAATTTTGCTAAAAAACTTTTGTTTTAATGCATCAAAACGATAAATAACAAAAAAGAAAAAGTTCAGCTACAAATATTTATTTAATAAACATTCAAATGTATCTGCCAGAGTCAATTCTGTCCGGGATCATCTGAAACAAAACATGTGAAATGAAGTTGAGCAAAATTCCATGTATTATAATTTATTATAATTGATAATATATAATAATTATATATAATCTTTATCAATTAATCTATTAAAAAGCATTTGCACCAAAATTGAGGAGCCAGCTAGAAGCGTATTTCTAGAACTTTGGCTATCTGAAATATTTCTGAAATAATATTTCAATTGAATTTTATAAATTTTATCCCAATAATTTTTAAAAAATATAAATTTTTTATTTTTAATAAATCTTTTTTTGTTTTAAATTTCCAACATTTTCAGTTTTTTTTTATCTTTTTTTATTTAAAATTCCACCAATCAGCTGTTAGTATCGATTTCTTTCATCCAAATTTCAGACAACCAATCAATATTCTTTTCTATTTAACACAAATTTTCGGTACAATCTTTATTACATGTTTGTTGACCAATGAGTCGCCGTTGATGTTTAATATTGATAATATTAATATGAGTATACTATGTATATTATACATTCTTTAGATGAAACGATGTTATAGTTGTGACAATCCCAGTGGCTAGTGTTTCCCATATCATTAAAGGCTATCGGATCATCAGGTTCCTATTTAATTGAGACATGTCAAGGTTGATATCGTTTTAGGCAAAACTGTCTAATCTCTGTTATTTTTGACGTTGGAATATTTGGACAGATTCCAGGAGTTTGATTTGTTCTGTCACGAACCGGACGGAAATTTGTAAGTATATCATGCAAGGAAAAGGATTTCATTTTCTTCGGATTGTTTATTTTGCATTTTGCATTTAATAAATCATAATCAATTATGACGCTGTTGTTGTTTTCATTGAGTCTTAAAGATTGAGAGAGAGAAGGGGGGGGGATTTTGGAATATTTTCTTATTTGCAAGTTCCATTTATAGAGCGCACTAACGAAAACTAATGAGAAAATCTATCAATCAGAATTACAAAATTTTTTGTTTTTTTTTGTCTGGACAGGATTTTATAGCAATAGAAATGAGCAGAAAAAAATTATTAGAAAAGAAAATTTTATAAATAGACCGTGGAAAAAGTCTAATCAAAAAATTGGGAAAGAAAAACAGTATTGTTATGATGCGTTACCACCTTTGTCCTTCGTTGGGTTATGCTAGTCAGTTTCATAGCTCTAGAGATTATATACTACTTACAGCTTAAACCGGAAATCTTTTAGCTTTAGGATCTTTTTTATTTTTGTTTTTAGGTTTTCATTTTTGATAATAAAAGTACTTTTTGAAATAATTTTATAATGTGGCTCTGAAATTCATTTCGGTTAAGCATGCCTGATTTAATTGAGTAATTTCAATTGGTCAATTTCAATTGGTTAATTAATTAATTAAGATACAAATTGTTAATACAAAGGTCAATCAGTAGGTCAATGTGAAGGTGAATTATGTCCCCAGGGGGGTCTGAATTGTTTTGCTTCTGACTAGCCACAACTTTTTCGTACAGATTCAAAAATTGTGTCGAGAAATTTAAATTTTTTTCCGAGAAAAATTTATTCTTGGAGATGATTCTTTGAAATTTTTGAAAAGTTATATTTTTATGATCTTCGACTTTGCTGGTCGTGACCTTTTTTAATCAAGGTTCGTCACACTAAAAGACTGAGGACGCTGAGAGTTTTGAAGGTTTTGATCGATGTAAACCTGTTTTTCTTCGAGGTGATTAAAATGAACTTCAAACTTAGTATGAGTTATCGAACCCACTAAGGAGGGGGGGGGGGGGTATATATTACGTTGGTCCAGTGGCGTCGCATTCAATAGTTACATTAGTCAGACTGTATCCGTAATTTTAGTACGAAACGACGACGCAATTATAAAATAGATAAACAACAAAATGAAATTCGTGCGAAAGGGAGAAATTTCACGAGTGAATAAAAAATTCTTGTAAATATTGTCAAATGGCGGGAAATATTTTTCTAGATTAGAGAGTAAACAATCTTGTTTACCGAGACGAAGTTTCTCACTAGTGTTCTTTATTTATCTGCCGGGCTGTTAATATCCAATTATCCTCCCTGCCGTTCACGGGGTGACACGTAAGCGATGCCCAATTCTAGAGCAAATATTGTTACAAAACCGGGAAAATAGAAAATATGGTACAATTTATTATTTGACAACAATTTCCTTAATTTTAAAAAATGAATAATAAAAATTCTTTAATGGCTTTTCAAATTGGAATGGGCCTCCCCGTGGGACCAAATGAGACAATCCGAAGGTTTTCAATCCGCTTAATTTCATGATTGCAAAGGCCCCAGTTGGCCATGTGCCATAAAATGCGTACTGTAAGCACAGCCGTAATGAGCTGTAATTGCGCCCGCGCCAAGCATGAATCCGGGGGCCCCCAATTTTGTCATGTAGGTAAATTTGTGTTTACATTGCATCAATAACAATAAGTAAATTATTAATACCAATTTAAAATAAAAAAATTCACAAAATTATTTAAAATATATTCCAGTACAATCCAAATATTCAAACAAATATAAATTTTGAAATAAAATTATTTTTAAATTTAAAATTAAACTATTGTAATAAATCTTATATAACATATTAAATTTTAGAAGTAACAAAAATTATTTGATCTTGAAATTTGTGACCCTCTATGTTTGTGTCCTGTGCCATGTCCTGTGCCTGTGACATGTACCTCAGGTGCGTCCACTGTGGCTTGTCTGAGGTTTTCAACTTTACAACATACCATGGAACGGCGAATACCCTTCCTTAGTGCTTTGTTTGAAGGTTGAGCGATATGACTACTAACTCCCTTAAAAATAGGCATCACCTGTGTTTCTTATTTCTCTCCCCCGAAGGGATCATGAAGAATCCAGATTATGAAACCATTTACAGTAGAAATGGACAGCAAGTTGAAGGAAACGATATAAGACTATCTCTGTCAACTGTATGCCTGAACCAATTTATAAAAATTGTCTACTCCCCCTTTTGTTGAGTCACAAATAGGGATTACGGTTGTTTTTTTATCTTCATCCATCCCGATGGGTCGAAGGCATTAGAATAAAATCTTTGTTCTTTTTGGAAAATATGAGCAGAGTTAAGCAATCTGAGCAATATAAATTTGAATTCAACACTTCCTATCCTAAAACGTTGTGTTTTCTTTCAATATATCTTTAGCAAGCTGGCAGTCAGTGAAACGATTATCACAAGTAATGTTGCGGCCGCATCCAAAGAGATGCTGATAGGTCAAACACAATTTTGCTCCTTGTCTTTTCTCTAGAGATTGTCCTTGCTTTCCAATGCAAATTTCAGTACCATGTGAAGGCATCTGCAGCCTTCCAGAATTTCAACCTATATTTTGCTGGCTTTGAGGAAAATTTAACTTCTATATTTTGCACACGACCTCCCCAGGGATAAAATTGATTATCAATGGTAAGCTTAATATTTACAACGTAATTTGATTTACAAGACTTCTTTTAACCAACTTTAATAAAATTATTCTATCCAAAGAACCATTTATACTTTTGCCTTGAAACTTGGCAAGTACATCGAGGTAGCGTATTTTGGCACATATGACAAGCAGTTGGCTATGACTAACACTCTCATATAAACAGCGAATTACAACTAATCCAGCAAATCAATAGATATTCTGTACGGTAAGTTAAATTTTGTAGAAAAGTCTGAAATTTATCTGGCATAAAAATGGTGGGCGGTAAAATTTGCGGGAATAGCCCGAGCGTTGTATGAGCAGTATAATGTTTATAGGATTACATAACCTTTCAGTAAAAAATAAATATTAGACATTAACTAAATTTGAATAGTATGGTTGAGTGGATACCCTTTTATAAACCGCAGTGGCGTATGGTGAGAATTTTACGGTAAAAGCTTTTTCTTTTACCTTGTATTCAGAGGATAAACGTTTTAGCCTTATCTGTCTATTTCTCTTAGTTAAGGCTTATAGATTTCAGGTTTGTACAGAAATCAACCGTAAACCTTCTTGGTGGTAAACGAGAATCTGACGTCTTACTTCATATACAGGGTGAAGTGAAAATCCTAGACAAAACCTGAAAAGGACCTAAGCTGGGTCCACAATATCTATATTTGGGACTACAAAATAAAAAAAGAAATAATCTTTTGCATCATTTCATGCATATCAACTACCATATTTCATGATCAAGCACAATAAGTGGTACGCTTACCTTCTTTGACTTTCCCATTCGTCCCAGTATGACGGTACTGATAGTCTCTTGCCTGCTGAAGATCTGAAAGATACAAGTTAATTTTTTCTATAAGCTGTTATAAAGCTGGCTTTTTATTTATTATAAAATTGGCTGAGGGCTCCAAAACCTTTGCTATTCCGTATACAAAGGCGTTAAAATATCATACAATTTAGCATCATACTCAATCATTTCAGTATCTAGGTACCATATCAAATAAGGTCATCTTATATGTCTAAGAAAGGGTAGGTTATGTATAAACATAACTGTTTTCCATCAAGATTATATCGTTTACCAAGGATAACTCCCCTAGAATTCAGAGGGATATACTCAAATGTCCGATACATGGGAGACTTAGACTGTGCGTCACAGGTAACATTTTAACAGATGTCAAAAAATTGGAGATTTTGAGAATTAGATATATACATTTACTTAGCGTGGGACTTGCAAAGTGATTTAAGGAGAATCTTTCTGGCACTACTCCGAGCCACTTTTATCTATTCATTACATAAAATAAAGAAAAACCTCTTTTTCCTTGACTCCCAATCATCGAAGTAAGTCGGAACAGATAGACGTTTGGCATTCCTAAATAATTATGAAAATAGCAAGGATGAGAAAAATAGGAAGTCACCTCTTGCTGGTATCAATGTCATCCCAATACGTCGGAATCGACAGTTTCTTCTGCATGCTCCTGAAAGTAAGTAATAAATTTTAGGTTCGGACATTAAGACGGATAGACGTATGACATTACCATTCATTAGTTAACAATGCTTTTGAAACCTAATATTTATGAATAGATTTAATCGGGAGAGAAAGGGAATAAAAGGTATTATATTTCTCCCAGGAATTGCGATGTGAGTATTTTCATGGGCCAGACTGATTGGCGGCTGGTGGAGATATTATTATGGCAAATTTATGAATATAAAACGCCATATTTCACAGCAAATATCTTGGTTATCGTTTTTGTTTAAAACTCAAAATTACGTTCTATTCTAGGCGGAGTTTTTGCCTTTGACGTTAATGTCTTGGATGGGCCCGGAAATGGTTAGAAAATACCTTGGGAATTATGAAAGGATGTTTAATTCCTCCAGTGAAGGGTAGAATTATTATTAGGTTTTTCACTTAACTTTACAGTAGAACAGACGGGAAGTACGACTGATCCGAAATATTATATGTAAAATAATAATAAAAGGGTAAAAATAAAGTTTGCTAAAGCGTGATAAAATTTGCAATAAGAACTCAGTAAAAATTTGTTTGTCTGAATCAACTGAAACGCTCAAGCTGTGAGCGCTGACGTCATGAAATATTCACAACTAGGTCATCACAATTATCGGCTTGCAGCGGCATTTCCACCGTGAGCTCATGAGATGTGATATATACACTCGACCGGAAGTCATATTGCATGATTTTCACAGAATATTGCAATAAAAATGTCATGTTGTTAATTAAAATTTAATTTTTTAATTTAATTTTTATGTAATTTTAGCAAATATTTGACAGACGCGCAGATTTGATAAATTCTGTATGTAAGCATCTGCTAGAATGCGGAGACAACTCTGCATCTTACTATTCCCCATTTCCCATTGACAATTGTTTTAATCGTCATTTCCATTCGGCTCATTCTTGCATTTTATCGTCAAGGTTATTAGAAAAATAAAAACAAAAATATTTAATGGATTCTCTACAGAAGAAACAAATGGAAAAGGGAGACATGAAGTTCTTTATGTCATACGATTAATGAATTGTCCCTGAAACTCCGGGAATCTTGCAATTAATACCGAACGAATCTTGAACATCTGGCGGAATGAATTACTATTTTGTTTTTTATTTATATTCTCCTTGCCCGTAATTTCTCCGTCTATCTCTCGGAATACGGGAGATTATTCTTCCTCCATTACGACTGAAATTTTAGATTTATTGACGAAAAAAGATTTTTTTATTGAAGAAACTTTTAATTAGGCGATTTGTTGTTTTCTCACTGCTCATTTGTTGCTGTGAAACGATAGAAAGCAGCCAATGATAAATTAGAGTTTATTGATATCAATTACATCAGCTATATTATTATTTTATTATTATTATTATTATTATTATTATTATTATTATTATTATTGTTATTATTATTATTATTATTATTATTATTATTATTATTATTATTATTATTATTATTATTATTATTATTATTATTAATATTATTATTATTATTGTTATTATTATTATTATTATTATTATTATTATTATTATTATTATTATTATTATTATTATTATTATTATTATTATTATTATTATTATTATTATTATTATTATTATTATTATTATTATTGTTATTATAATTATAATTATTATTATTATTATTATTTATTTTTATTATTATTATAACTATTATTATTATTATTATTTATTATTATTATTATTAATATTATTATTATGATTAATGAGATTATTGGTTCATATTAATGAAATCCTCAGGTAAGAAGAAACGACGAAGTCCTATAATTCTTCTATGTTGCAAATCCAGCCCCAATTTGAGACCTAAATCTTGGATAATCCTTTTCATCATTGACGGGATAATATTTCATTCCCAACCTTCGTCAAACAAAATAATCCCCTTTTAAATTCTCTATTTATTTATTATTACATTTCAAGCAAATCACCTGAATGAGTCCCAACTATTTGTTTAGGAATTATAGAAAGATGTCTGGGCATTCCCATTTTTTGAAACAAATCCTAATGCGATATAAATATGAGTAAATGTAAGAAAATTAAATTAAAATTCTCGTTGTGAGAGAGAAATTTTTTTTAAATTTTATATTTTCAGGTCTGAATTTTGTTTGGGAATATTTCCTTTTCATGGTAGCTAGGATGATTGTCAAAGGGGTGAAGGAGGACGAGCCTATAAAGTGACTTATAATGTTGATTATCAGCATAATGCTCGTGAATACACACCTGATAAAGGCTGTGCCGAAATATTGGGCACGTGAAATAAGAAAAGAATTGTTTTGATCTATAGTCCTACGAGCATTAACATGAAAATTATTGAATTAAATTAAAGATCAAAGGTGAAATGAAATGAAAAGATAATGATTATATTAAATATATTTAACTTATTGATTTGAATTTTAGCCAAATCGTCATGGTAAATGTAAATAAATTTTAGAAACTGTAAGGCTTAATGTGGACAGTGTTAAAAACATAAATTTTTATTATGAGGGTATTTATTGTAAATATTTATTACTATTAATATTATTATTATATTCATCTTTTTTAGCTTAACAACCGCGTTTTGTCAAAAAAGTTGTTTTTAATCTTTTATATTTTACTTCTTCACTTAATAACTATTTTAATTTAATATTTGATTTTTCTTCATTTAGTTTTCGACAATAGATCAATGTTTTTTGTTAAGCAAAAATTTCTAGAACTTAAAATTCTGCGCTGTTGCCAAAATGAATATTCACGGCCTTCAGATGATCTATTAAAACAATAATAAATATTTTATAAATATTTATAAAAATTAAATTAATTTAATAGATATTCGTAATTAAAATATTGAATTAAAGTGAAATGGAAGCAAACTCAGAAATGCATGATTAAAACAAAAAGCAAACTGTCTGGAAATAAACTCGATAACATATTGTTTGATTTAAACAAAACTCGTTCTGATAATAATTTTAATAATGCAATGAAAAATAAGAAATTAATTAATTAAAATTCGTTGGGAGTTCTGTAACAGGAAATTTCACGGGCTTAATTCCATAATTGGAAAGGTTCACCTCAAGCACCAGGATACGTGAGATGGGATTTAATTATTTAATTAAAAGGTAATTAAAATATTGCTATGGCAACAGTTGACTGATTTTGCACGTAAATTTTGACTACAGCATTTTAAAGTATTTTCCATTTTTAAATTTGTTTAAAATTATATGAAAAGAAATCAGTTAACTTATATTTAAATAATTTGTTTGACTGAGCTTATAATGCGGAAAGTTGAATAATGGTGACAATTCTCTGAAGTTTAACTGTCTATGAGAATATTGAGAAACATTTAAAACATAACTGCTCACGGCATTTTGCACATTAATTTTCGGATTCAGAAACCTTATTAGCAACGTTTCACATAAATACTTTTTAAATAATTATTAAAAAAATTTGAATAAAATTTTAAAATCAGAAATGCCTATTCTCACTAAAATTGGTCAATTCTTTCCATCGACACTGCTCTAGAACTCGAGTACAGAGATGAAGGGAAATCTCTCCGGCTTATGTGGCATTACACTCATTACATGTAAATCGATTAACAATATCCGAACACAATCTAACCGGAGTTTTAGACTTATTAATTAATATTTTATGTACCTTACACTAATTAGAAACGATGAAAATTGTCGACAGAAAGAGTTGACCAATATTAGGACTGTGTGAGTAAAATAGGCATGTCTAATTTTTACATGTTATTGAAATGTTTTATTGATTATTGAAAACGTGTAATATATGAGGCGCTGTTGATAAGGTCATTGGATTCAAAAATGTTGTGAGCACTTGTATTTTGAATGTTTGAAATAGTTGAGGTGTAAAATTGTGGTTATGTGATTTATTATTTTTTATCAAGTATATTAAATTATTAAGTTAAATAATTTTTATTTTAAAGTTATTCTTATTGAAAATCTGTTTTATTAAAAATTAAAAAATTAAAAAACTTTAATAAAATTATAAAATTATGAAAATCCGTTTAATTGAAAATTATAAAAATTTAAAAACTATACAATAAAAATTTTATTAAATTTTGAAATATGTTTAATAAAATTACTCAAAATTTAAAACTAATTAATTATTTAAATTAAATTAAAAACTATTTTTAAAATTAATAAAATATGTATCATTTATCTATAAAACCTAAAATTTGTTTAGTTTTTTCTATCCTAGCTGATGATAATAGGAAAACTGTCGAAATATATCGTAACACTTTCGTATGAGTTGCACTTTCTTATAATTAATATTATTTGCGATATTATGTTAGAAATAAAAGAGCTGATTCATTGATGAAGTTATATAAAGGCTCATTTAGGGCATTCCAAGTCATCCCCAGCAAACCGATTTCAACATTGCCCAAGCAATTTGGAAAGAAATTCTGTCATTCCGCGCGTCCAGATGATAATTTATTGGCATAGAAAATCAGAAAACAATTCAATCAAACAAATAAATTGCAATTAAATTCAATTAAAAGAATTAGTTGAAACAAAATGAACACCGAAAGTGAAAGATTCCAGCTAACAACCTCGGAATCAAATTTCCTACCGATTTCAACTGGTTTCCCATAATGAACGAAGTCAGGAAAGTCCTGTGATATTTGACCCGGGTTCAAATTATTTTCATTTTCTTTCACATTAATTCAATTTAGTCATCTGATACGCAAAGACGGATTGTTTTTGATTCCCGCTACAATTGGGAAATTTCGACAAGTAAGTCTTTTTATTTTCTTTTCTATCTGAACGAACATAATTCAGTTTGACAACGTTTCATCCTTCAAGACAATCATCATAGGAACATTTGTCACTCGTGGCGATCTTCTCCCCTTTGATGCGGCTGATAGAACGCATTTCCCAATCGCTGGTCATTCCCATGTCGAGGTGGGGGAGGGGGGGACTGTGCAGGGATAATATAGGAAGGGTGGTAAATCAAATTGTTAATTTATTTAAATGTTTACTTCTATATTCCATTTTTGTGTTTTGTTTAACTAGTATAAATTTAATCAACTTTTACATTTTAGGTTTTGAATTCAATTTTACAAAAAGTAAATAAGTTTCATGGTGAAATAATAAAATATTCTCATTTTCTCATTCCAAATAGAAATCGGTGCTAATTAAATAGAAATATTGATTTGTAGTCTGAAACGAAGGTAAAAAAAATTGATAATTATGCCAAAATTTACATAACGGATTTTTTTGAATAAAATTAAGATTATTAATTAGATTATTAATTAATTAATTAATTTTTATTTATATATAATAAAGTAAGAATTTTTCATCTGATAGAAGAGCATCAAAATGAGTTATGGCAAATGCATCTGATGTTGAAAATGTTCCAAGGGCGAAAGGATGGAATTTTAGGGCATAGACTGGTGAGCTTGGGGGGGGGTTCTGATTATGTATTGATTTGTAATGATTGTAAATGGTATTATATTGATTTAAAAAGTGGAGAGATTCAATGTTAACTGGACTCTAGATACATTCCAAAGCTCATCATCTGGACTCAGAATTTAGATTAAAAAAACTTACTGACAAATAATTCTTAGTATGTATTTAAATGTTAATTAAAAGGTTTGTAAAGTTAAGTTGTTTCATACATGTCCAGTTAGATATTTGTTGCTATGGTGTTGAGTGCCTGATTATCCATGTGAGAAGGGAGAGGGGAGAGGAAGGGGTATAGGTCTTTCTGTGCAATTAATACGGTCCGGGTTTAATGATAAGATAATTTGAACTTATTAGGAAATGGAAAATAATGTCCTTGTTAAACTAAGGATTAATAAATGCTTTAATCTTTAAACAGTTCGGTAGGGAGGGGACAAACCTAATGGAGCATCCTTCCTATACATTCATAAGTGCAAAGATTCGAAAAAAATTATATAAATTTTATTAATTAATTATAATTCTAAATCTCTTCATCATGATTTCAGTACACCGATGTACCTCATAAAGGTCAAGCTTGCAGTCCAGAAATGGACTTACTAATCCATGCCTGGTAATGTCGACTGAGGGAGGCCCAAATTTCAAAAATCGCATAACGTTTACTTCAGAACGATATAATTTTTTAATTTGTAAATAAATAATATTTTATATTTAACAATTATATATGGAAATATAAAATTATGTTGCGCACAACAAAGTGAGAGCCGATAGGAAATTCTCCCCTTCCGTTCTTATCTTTACGCATTTTGGTTTTGATAGCGTTACATCACTGGTTTGGAATGTCCTTTGAATGATGGGATTTGTTGAGGAAATTGTGAGAGGAAAGCTCACCATTAATTGCCCAAGCCAAACGGGTAATGGCGACCCTAAGGCTGTAGTTCTCCATCCAGGCTCATACAATAATAATTTCGAGTTTCATTTCTGTATAGTATTGGCAAGGAAATATTATTATTCCCTGCATTTCCTTGGACGGCCCTTGATCAACATATCAACAACAAATAGTTAGGAGGGGGCCATTGAGATTTTAACTGCATATATAAACGATCAGTAAGGAATTGGGATCAGGCATTCAGTCCTCACACTTCATTAAATCAAATCCTGTTTCCTTGCGGGATTTCCTCCTTACCATATTTACCAAACAAACAAACCGCTCCTGCACAGAGGAAGCCCGAGAGATCGTAATGACAATATTTGAACAATTTATTACTTATTATTTGCTACTTACTTGAGACTTCATAGCCACCTCCAGAGGAGGAGGAGGGGGAGAGGAGGGGGGTGAAAATCACAACAATCAAAATTGTTTGCAATATGACTGAGATTTTTCTCCCATTTTTTCTCTTCATTTAAACAAATTGAAAGTTAATTTCAACAAAAATATAATTTATCCCCTTTCCCTTGATGCGTCTTTATTAAATTTTGTCAATAAATGAAATCTTTCTTAATTTTTTGTTTTAATTAATTGAAATTCCATTGATTTTACATTACATAGGAACGGAAATTGTGGAGAAATTTTGTAGGACTTATCCAATTACACCTCCATTAAGGTGGGGAGGGGGGGTACGATGGATTTATAGCAATTCTCTCAATAATGCGCTTGATTTGTTTTAATGAAGTGTAAAGGAATACTTTCATTCTGATTATGATTTTTGTTTAATTTTTTCTTATTGTTTAACATTTACGTGAATAAGTTCCATATGCTCTCTAGCAACAGGTGACTATACCTTCATGACTTCCCATTTAATCCTTTGCTCTATCCGGGTCCTGAGCGATGGTTAAGCTAATATTCTCGTTTGTGCGTTGGCCTCACGCGTATCCTCGCGAGTTTGCAGTAACTTTCCTTAGACAATATCTGTCTTTCAAGGTAAAGGATGCTGAGCTTTAAACAATTTAAAAATATACTAGACCTGACACTAGATGCGGCTTCCGGACAAATCGTATCAATTTGCCTAATAGTTCAAAATCAAACATATGAGATACCAATGTAGGAGAATTCGGAACAGCTAAAATGAGTTAAGATCGAAGGAAGTTTTCCATCATATTTCTTGCCCATTTCCTTTGCCGCATTTACTTCATTTCATTTTTATCACGGCGAAACCTTTGGCTTTCCTTGCTAAAGTATAATTTCTTGCAATATAGGTACCCAAGAGGTCAGTGCCAACTGATACATAGCTGTGCGATGTAGAAGCTTCAACATTATTCATGTAATTTGTATGACTTAAATCGTTGGTTGATTTGCAAATTTAGGAACCATCAAAGGTTTCGGGTTTTAGGCTTACCATTTTCAGTTCAAGGAGCTTGTTGCTCCACTTCTCATATTGTAATATTAGTTCCTCATTATTATTATTATTATTATTATTATTATTATTATTATTATTATTATTATTATTATTATTATTATTATTATTATTATTATTATTATTATTATTATTATTATTATTATTATTATTATTATTATTATTATTATTATTATTATTATTATTATTATTATTATTATTATTATTATTATTATTATTATTATTATTATTATTATTATTATTATTATTATTATTATTATTATTATTATTATTATTATTATTATTATTATTATTATTATTATTATTATTATTATTATTATTATTATTATTATTATTATTATTATTATTATTATTATTATTATTATTATTATTATTATTATTGTTATTATTATTATTATTATTATTATTATTATTATTATTATTATTATTATTATTATTATTATTATTATTATTATTATAGGATAAGATTGGAATGTAAAATTTTCACCTTCCTAAAAATGTCCATATGCTCCTAATATTTTTAAATATACGTCCCAAAGGTATTTCTAAAAGGATTATATTAACAAGTCTCGTCCTTCCGTCTCAGTAAGTTATACTACTGTCAAATTTATCAGGTCGTTGAAAAACACGAGAGAAACTGTGAGTTCATGGAATGAATTCATTTAAACAAACTTATATTCCTATCCTAAATTAATGTCGGGAAATATATTCTGTTGATAGCAAAAAACGACAAATATAGAAATTAAAGATCAATTTGAAAATATTGTACTGATTTAAACAAAAAAATAATTATTATATAAAAGAAGAATTGATTAATTGTACATTTAATGTGCGTAAAGGCGCAAATGTTACACGGAGCGTTGAGCAGTGGAATTTCACGCGCTGCTGAACACCGAATCAAGTCCGTGAAGTCATTAAACGGATTGAAATAGATCTAAGGATACCTGAGTACCGTTTTTAGTATCATTATCATTAATTGCCTGTAGACGTCTGTAAATGAGGCAAATACAAGAGGACAGATATTTGATCGGATCTCAGCCGCATAATTTAGGATCGCTTTTATCATATGATTATGAAATGTAATTGAATAATAAACTAACATGGAGTCGGCGTTTCTTGGGAGCCACAAGCACAGCGAGCAGAGGATCGTGAGAATCGGAACAAGGTTCATTCTGAATACATTATTATTATTTTTATTATTATTATTAATATTATTATTATTATTATTATTATTATTATTATTATTATTATCATTTTTATTATTATTATTATTATTTTTATTATTATTATTATTATTATTTTTACTATTAATATTATTATTATTTTATTTTTATTATTTATTATTATTATATTATTTTTATTATTTATTATTATTGTTATATTATTATTTTTTATTATTATGATTATTTATTATTATTATTATTCATTATTATTAATTATTATTATTATTATTATTATTATTTATTATTATTATTATTATTATTATTTATTATTTATTATTATTATTATTATTTATTATTATTATTATTATTATTATTATTATTATTATTATTATTAATATTATTAATATTATTAATATTCATTAGTGATTATTTACCTGTTTGGCGTATATGTGATGGAACTAATACTGCATTTCCTCCTTGATTTCCTTTATATACGTCACCGACCAGTGAGATTGGCATGGGATTATTGGACAATTTCTATGAATGATTCTCATTGGTTGAAAATGATCAAACAATTATTTCCAGATTGCAGATTGAGATTTTTAATTTTTTTGTCACTATTTTTGCTGGATTTTCAAAACTTTGTCAAGAAATTGTTGTCAAGAGATTGTGGAAATGACAAAGATAAACTATTTGTTATTTGTTTTTCTTTTCCTCTCGAATGCGACTTTTCCAACGCTTTTGAAAAATATTTTTTCCCTTTTCATCATTTGACTTTCAATAGATCCGTCAAGAGCGCCTCATTTCAATGGAGTTGCTGTCGACTAAGCAACTGGGAAAATATTATTCAACTGATTTATTAATGTGAAGTTTAATTAAACATTTATAATTGATTTATTTTGTTTCACTGAACTCCTTTACTAAAGAATACATTTGTAACCTTGGATGACCTTTCGCTCTGAAAGGCACCCTTTTACTGGCCTTCCTTTGGCCTCCCTTCACTCGGTTGCCCATCATATTTTGTAGAATTTACAAATGATAGCTACTTAAGAGGTTTGTATAAATATTAATCTCATTCAGTCTAACGTTAAATTGCATATGCTGTGGGCAGGGTAAATGCGGAGGAAAGTGCAGGGTACCCCCCCCCCTCCACTCCCCGTCATTGAGCATTTGTCCCAACTATATTTCATTGGAATGAAATGTTCATCCCTATTCTCAGCGGGACATAAATTAGTTGATTTCCTTACTAAATTTGTCTCTAATGGAAATAGATTATGAATAATTACTTACATTTTCATTCCAACTGAATCTCATTGGCATTTCCCTCGTAAAGTCGTGACTTTTGGGACAAACAGATGTCAGGATCTTATTTTCCGGAGGTTATGAGATCATTGATCCGATTAGGATTTGCCCAATCACCATTCGATATTGCTCATGATTCATTGGACCGGATCATAAATGATGGATGATGTCAGCATCCGAATACATTGAGAACGACTCGCCAATTCCAATGAGACGAGATTAAAAATTCCTAAACGTTCCTAAGGCAAATTTTTGTCCTCCTAATCAAGATTTTACAAACAATTTTGACAGAAGTTTTAGGAGGCTCGGCAGCATTAATTGGAACAAATGGATGGAAGGTTTGGATGTTTCTCATGACCAGTGCAGTGGAAAGCGGTTCCCTTAAACGGAAGTATTGAGGAGGGTATTTGCCATT